>AP028433.1:922370-993875 GCA_036509395.1 Antheraea yamamai
CCAAATTCAAATATAATATTTTGTTTATTTTCAATTGTAATAGTATTTATGGCCAGAATAAGTATATATCATACATTACATATATTTATCTTTATTACATCTGACTAACATATTTTGATAGCATAATCATAGTAAATTATAAAGAAACATATATTTCTAGTATACCTTCATACAAGCATTTATATTGGCTCCCCTCCGGATGAGCTCCTCAACGACGTGGAGATGTCCGCACTGAGATGCGACAAAAAGTGGAGTGCCACCATCCTGTCAAAAATATAGGAAAGTTCATACGAGAACTCACGACAAAAAAACGCATCTTACTTTACTGACAAATCACGATGTCTTCCATTACAGAAATGGCAGATTTTTAGTAAAATTGACAATATTTATATTGTATAATTTTAACCAGAACTCACGACAAAAAACGCATTTAATTTACTGACAAATCATGATGTTTTCAGTTAAGTAAAAGTAAGTGTGATGCAAAAGCTGAATCCTTTGCCGCTGTATTACAATAACTGCAACGATATAATTTCTACAAATTATTAAAAAAATAATATCATAGTTGAATAATACTAACAGTGAGAACGAATAAAAACTTACAGTACTGGGTGCATCGATAGCCGCTCCAGCATCCAGAAGCAACTTCGCTATATCTAGGAACCCGCCCTGAGCAGCGAAGAACAATGCGCTTGTCCCTGTCTAACATTTACACATAAAACATAGCATAGAACACAATTTAACACATTACTTTTAGCAATTCACCTCAAGGCCATCCCAACAAAAGAAGTTTTCCATTTTACTCTACTTCTGTAACTTATATACATTACTAAAAATTAGTTCCTAAGTAGAAATAATTATATTAGTCTTAGAACTTTGGTTAATTTACGCCTAGGGCTAAAAATTAACAACATAGGAAAAATTAAAATCAAAAGACTGAATTTAAGCCTAAATAAGGCGCTTATGATCGTCAAAGCTACCATCGATTCGGACATACAAACCAAGTCCTCGAGGAGAACAAGCAGGAAACTCGATCTGGTTTATCTTTTTAACATATATATATTTCAAATAAATTACACCTTACAATCGTTATTAGTGGATGCACAGAGTGAGTTCAGTTGCAGACATCACCATCGTTCACATATTGATCCACTCTATAACAGCCTTTTGACACCAAAACCCGCTTGACATGGCGGTTATAGTTACAGTCTGGCAAATCGGTAATATGCTTCGGGGCTTTGTTTAACCCTTTTATAGAGATAGCAAAACAGTTTACTACTTCAAGCGTACTATAATACTCTAATTATGATAAATTCTTACAGTTCTGGAGCACGCTGGGTCAGCTCCTTGGGCTAAGAGTTCTCGCACGCAGTCCGTGTGGCCCATCGCAGCTGAAAGTATCAACGGTGTTGTACCATCCTGCAAATAGTCACAAACATATCTTATCTATAATAAATTCTATTAAACGACTTTAACAGACTACTATTATTTAGGATATTAAAAAATAGAAAGTGTTTCCAACCCCAATTAATTTAATAAAACCCTATAACCCACATTTCAAAGTATTTGCTTAGAGATTTAAATACAAAAAATTTATTCAGCTTGTGCTTGTGCTCACAAAGAATTTTATAAGAACTCGTATCATAAAGTAGTCTCATACAGAGCGGTTTCTAAAAGTTTTCTTTGACGTACGCTCGTTTTAAATTCTCTCATTAAAATTTCTTTTCAGGACCAGAAACGCCACATTCAAAGGTAAAAGCTTCGTAACATGGAGGCGGAAGAAGTTTTGCAATACGCGTTCTGAATATCGCACTGCATTCTAAGTCAGAACTCAATTAGGTTTCCATAAATGAACTAAGTTCATGAAATATCCCATGCTTAGTGAAAAGTATTGTACTCACGACGGACTAACAATTATTTATAATGCTTGATGCTAGGATCGTAATGTTGTGAGTACACTCATGTTTTAAAAATATTACTTGGAGTTTTTGGCGGGATCCCGGAATGTCATGTAGTGGTTTTATATTTTATTCATAATCTTGTGCTATTTCGCTCTTTATTTTTTAATATTGATGATGTTTTACGTATTATAATTTGGTTAAACAATTGAAGTGAAGACGGGGCACGAATTCTGACTTGCCACAAAAACTCCCTGGAAATTTCTAACAAGACGGCGACCAGTTTATTGAAATGACCGCAAGAAACTTGACAATAGCTATAATAATCTACTAGAAGATTGGTTGCCAAAGATAAAAAAAAAATTCAAAACTTACGATTACGAACTTATGATTACAAGTACCTAAGTTAAAAAAAATTCATCAAGTATATTTTCCGTACCCTTGTAAGTGTGTTTAAGGCAGTGACTATAGTTGGACATATTAAGAGGAAAATCCTTGACTAAATCTTGGCATCAGCTTTGCTTTTGGCCTGCTATGTTATGTAGAACACGACTTAAAGTATACAAGGTCCTATTAAGGAAGTAAAAGTAACAAATATTTGGCTTCGGATATAGAATCTTGTATACAAATCTGGTGTATACCGTAAAGTACGTAACTCACTTGGAAGTGAGCCTGATGATAACCAGCGTTAAGTTGTAAACAGTTAACTGTTTATCTGAGCGTCAGAGCGATCCACTTCACAAGCGGGCACTTACTATACTTCGAGATGCGATTGGATACATACCAAACGGTATTTTGGAAGTAATAGGCATACTATCAATTCATTAACAAATAAATATACATTATAGCATCCTTCTTTACATTTACATATCATTTTATTGTAGCAAATTGCAACTGTTATTACGTTTGTCATTATAAATACAAATCGATAAATATCTCATTGTTGAGAAAAAACTTTTTCAGATATCTAATATCTATACTAATCTTATCTAATATTATAAATGCCACTGTGAAAGTGTGTTTGTTACGTATTGTTACGTTACGTATGTTAAAAATAAATCAGCGCCTACGCAAATTAAATAGCTACGCAATTAGCATTTAGGTCATTGTTATTTTTTTATTATTTACCATAGTTTTTCGATGACATATTAAAAACCTCAGATAAAAGGTATATCTCCTTTATTGCAAAGCATATAACTGGGGCATGATTAACTCCTATAATTACACTTTCAGCATTGATATATAAAAAAGTTTTATATATCAATGACTTTCAGGATTTAACTACTCAGACGATCATTATGAAATTGTACATACACTATTTTAAGGGTATAAAAAGGACATAGAGTACATCCATCATTTGTTCATCCAGATAAATGTACTACTGGTCAAATGTACAATAACGAGCCTAGTTGTGGGCAATATATAGAAAGTATTATAAAGGTCAAGACATCGTTTGTTTTTCTGTTTGTTTGAACGCGCTAATCTCTAGAAGTACCAGTCAGATTTAAAAAGTTATTTTTGTATTGTATAGCCTACTTATTAGGGGATATTAATAATCATGCTATGTGTCTTAGGACTGAAGTAATTACCACAAAAGGTCAGAAAGTCAGTTAAATGAATCACTTTAATAATTAAACTCTTTGTGTAGAGTATGATGCATCCCCACAACTTCCCATACAAAATGTCGATGTCATAAACACGAACAAACAAACCGACGATGTACTTATTATAATCGTGCATCGTGTAGGTTTACAATGTTATATGCATTATTATTTATCGCCCCTACGTGATTCTGGGCCGTGCGTGCAACATCTATAGAAATCGGAATACACGCTCGAATTGTTTTTATGAATATTCAGATTAATATCCAATGTGATGCAAAAATTCATCGATATTTTTCTACACTCATACCATACACTTCATACCAAAGGATACGTTCTAGGTTGGTGCACAATATCTAATACGAGATTGTAAATGGCCGACACCTGAGTTCTATGAAGGAGTGGTTCCCATAACAACTGCAACTTTAGACTGAATTCTGCTGTTGTTTATGTATAATTCATGTAATATTGCGGCTTGCAGGTAAAAAATTAATTTGTTTCCGTTTTCTAAAAAAAATGACAATTCTTGTATCTTATAGTAGTCTAAGAGCTAGTAACGCTTTCGAGAGAGAAATTTAGTAAAGTTTGTTCTATATATCGTTCCCTATGCTCTTCCGAACAGCGTACGGGTTATCTGGCTTCCGGTAAACGTTGCGTTTATTAATGCGCATGACACCTTTACTAGTGTAAATATTTATTGATTTTTGAATAGTTTTAGCATTTTATTTTCTTATTTACCAACTTCTAAACGCTATTAAAGACATGAACTTATTGTTGCCAGACATTTTTGGTGTTGAAATTAATTTCAAAATATCGTAATATATGTGACAATAATCTGAAAACCTGAAATGCTCCAATTTTTTATAAAATATAAAATCGGTATCTGTATATCTTATAAAATAAATTTATTCAGTTAAAATTAGAGTTATATGATATTTAATAAACGGTATTTTTCCGTATTATAAAAATACTTTATTCAACTGTTTATTATAAAAATTTAAATATTATTTTTTATTATTCTCATTATGGAAGATATAAAAATTAAAAAGTTATTTCGGATACTTCAAATAGCATAATGTACTACTGTATCTCTTCCACCTACCTACTTTGTTATTGTCTCTGTCTAACAACTGGCATAATGCCGCGATATACTACAGCAATAAATCGGTCTAACTATGCAGTAAACAACCGAATGAATGTCTGGCAAATTAAATTAGTACTTATTTATGCATAAATAGAATAATATTAAAATTACAGTCATACTGAAATGTTATTCTTATTGATGTGAAACATCTATAGGCGAGGGCAAGCCTGATTCTTGGCGTAGCGAGACGTGGCGTCGCAAAACACGAACTTTGCACTATTAACGAAATACTCAAAAACCCTTGCAACCCTATCAGTATAAACATAAGATTCAAATTGTTTTGTCGGACATTCGTTCTATTAGTGTTACGCGATACGCTCCAACGACCTAACGCCCATTGATAAACATACCGCGCCTGCGTTTAGCGGTGATTTCTTTGTTTCTATTTCAATAGACAGTTGACTTATATAACTTATACAAAACAATTTCGATGTTTCACATCTGCCAGGCGTCCCGGTAACGGCTCATTTTTTTATAAAAATAGCACTAGGCATATTATTGTAACATTATATAACAAATATGTTTGGCAATAATAAATTCAAGTCTTTAATAGCGTTTAAAAGTTAGTGAAAAGAAAAATAATCCTAAAATGATTTAAAATTCAATATTGTCATCAGTAAGGATGTGATGCGCATTAATAAACGCAACGTTTACCGGCAGCCAGATAGCCCGCACGCTGTTCGGAAGAGCATAGGGAACGATATATTAAAGCACCAGCTTTACTAAAATTCTTGTTTTCCATGTTGCTTGCTAGCTCTCCTGCCATAAATTGAGTAATGACATAACCTTCACGTACACAACATTTTATAAAAATCGGTCAAGTCGTTTTCGAGTTAAATCCGGATATATACGCAGAGACAACATTTTAAATATAGATAGATCTTAATAACTTATTGCTACGGTATGTATACCAGTACATCTTAAAAATTCACGCGTTGATATAACAAATAATTAATCTTTATCGGTCTAAGCCTTAGACCGATAAAGATTAATTATTTGTTATTTTATAATTCATTTAAAATTTAGTGGTCATATTTTCTCTTTCGATTGCTACCGTGTTTGTTACGACATGCAAATTCTCACAAAAATTACATTACATAAGACTGACACAAAGCGTGGTAACATCACACGATTATATATAAATCGTCAGATAAAATTACAAGTATCTACGGGATTCCAAGTAATGAGTGACAGCGAGAGTTCAAGTATAATTTGTTACGTATTTTACAATTCATTTAAAACCCATTTATAAAACTTTACCCTTTATCTTGTTGTTAATATTGTAGCGTGTGAATTCATGACAGATAAATAATGGATGAGTTATTGATCGAGGGAACCAGAAATACAAACATAGACGTCTTATCGCACCAACACTTGTAAACAAAAAGGATCTAAACAGAACTATTCGAATCTTGGCGAATTAAAAAAAATATAACATCCGTCTTTCGGATATTCTCACCCTCTGTTTTGTAAAGTATACGAGCACGGCACAGAACGACCGAAGATAGCCTCTCTTTTAAACACAGCTTACTCGCGTCCATGACCACTTAACCACAGATCACATCGCGGTGGTGTGATGGTCGATTTCGCGCCCGCACACTCGCCGCGGCCCCCCTTTGCAGTGTCTCAAGCCTAGGTCTGATTCTCCGGTGTGGAACCCTCGAGCACACTGCTACCGCGATACAGTTACACGGAAAATATACATTCACTTGTTCAACACACAACACAAATCATCCCACATACGTGTACATACATGGTGGAAGGGCTTTTGTTTCTTTTATCGAATTTCGTTAGTTACTTTAGGTAAGTAGCCAAATTCGAAATATATGTTATTCCAGTCAGACAGACGTGTATCTCACTAACATATATGTATGATTAGTTTAGCTAGCACAGCTTAGTAAGATTTGCGATGCTGCATTCAAGTCAACAGCTTAAGGTGAGATTCGGCAATTTTGGCGCTCTTGCGACTCATGCGACTGAGCGCATTAAGCGCTCAACCAAAAATTCCGGTGAAGGTGTAACGGACGTCATGGGAACAACGTATAGCTCAAAAAAAACTCTCAATGTAGTTCTATGCTAGACAGCAGCCGGAAAAAGATAAAGCCGAATAGATACAAAAGGAAGAAACTCAAGAGCAAATTATAACTACAAGCATTATGTAGTTACGAGTACCAATATTTTTTTTACGTAAACAACATTTGATTTAACCATGGACGTAACAATATGTAACTTAACTTATTACTCAAGGTCAATAGTGATCAGATAGTTGAAAAAGGAATCACTCGTTGAGTTCAAGGTTGTATTTAACATTGATAGCACACAATTAACTCCATTGAATTTGATCTCTAACTGTTTGTGTCGGGTAACTAGAAGAGATAGAAGAAAAAAAAAGAAAAAACAAAATAAATGTTCTCAATTGTGTATTGTGACCTAGTTACATATTTCCCAGGGTAATAATGTCTTTAACGTGCTCGTAACAAGGTCCACAGAAAATGCTTATGTTGCGTAGAGATTATGAAATAAAAATTATCACTTGCACTAATGGCGCGGATGCACTGTTGCATCATAAATATACAAACAACAAATCTGTCAGGTCATAATAAATCAATATGGAGCAATATTAGCGATGTTTTACATCGACGTACGAATGTAAATTGTATTTTTTTGCGAACATATCATTGATATACAAAGTCCCCAGGATGCACACTTAACGTCGCACAACCGGCACAAGAAAATAAGTACATAATTTTAAAAAAAGGATCTCACGTGACTTGCGTCCTTGTAAATACAATTTTAAATAATTCAGTTAAGGTTTAATTTGCAAAATCATAAGTTTATCGCATAACTATAACTACGTATATTGGGGAGTTTTTGCGGCCGGTTTTGAACGCCATTTTTATTCGAGACTGTGTCTTGGGTTTTATATGTCAATGGAAAATATAAATATATATTTTTTTCAGCTTTCTTCTTTACTGCCAGTTTCAAATTTTGAAACCATAAACAAATACAAATTAATATAAAGAAGAAAAGCTATTTCTATAATTCGATACAGAGTTGGATTTTTATATTTTCGTCACGCGTTATGATTTCTCCATGCGATTCTTTCTCTTCGCGTCTCGTGTGTATTTTTTATTTTCTCTCATTTTTCAATGCAAATACCGTAAAGTAAAAGATTAAATCAAAGAGTTTAGTTTAATATTTTCGGACAAAATGGAAATTTGTTTAAAATTTGACAGAAGTGAATTATAAATTATTAAAAAATGCTAAATATAAAAAGGAAGTAACAGGCAGGTATTAATGAAATGTCCAAGAGTTCAGTATGGTGATCATAACTGGTTATGCCCTATACAGATAGACGGCGCTGTATAATATTTTCTATTTTGTAGCGTATATGTCAATGTATTTCCGAATTGAGGTGACAGATGGCACTGTTGTATTAAAATATTATCAAATTTTGTCAATCCAAGCGCATACACTGAGTGATTATACTTCTCCCAACCCTCACCTTTTATTTGTTTAATTCCTCACTTCTCGGCAGGAATAAAACTCATACGCTGAACGCATAGAAGTAATGAAAATCGTAGTTTCTTAGAACTCTATAAGAAATAATAACAATAGGTTCATTTCATATAAAGTTAATTAAATGAACCTATCTTGATACTCTTTTTAGATAAGAACTAAGTAGGAATAAACTAAAAAAATAATCTAAATCCAGTAGGTTTTAAATGACGCGCACACAACTGCAGACTAATATAATTTTATGTATATACATAGAAATATATAAAAAATGCTCAAATGTAGTCAAAGATACTTTCTTCAGATTAGACTTTGAGACCGCGCTTATGGACATCAAAACTCCGGTGGTACTTGGAAAACAACCCAGTCTTCTAGAAGAACCGGCAAGTAACTCTATCGGGTTTATCTTTTTAACATACATATATTTAAAATACATTAAAGTAACAATCGCTTTTAGTGGATACACAGAGAGGGGTGTCAATTCCAGACAACACTATCGTTTACATATTGATCCACTCTATAATATATCTCTATACTAACTCTATAATAGCCTTTGGATACTAAAACCCGCTTCATATGGTGTTTAAACTCACAGTCCGGCAAATTACATATTAAATTGGCTAAGCAACATTCGATTAATGAAGGTGTTTGCGGATATTCATTCAAGCACTATCTAAAGAAGAATAAAAACAAATTATAATTTAAAAAAAAGTCGAGGGAGCCATAAGGACTACCGACAAATGTGAAAACACTAAACAATTAAATAACTGTGTTCTATTTTAAATTTTTTAATTAATTATAGCGTGAATGAAAATATTTAAATTTTAAAATTTGTTTATAGAAATTATTAACATTAGTGTGGTATTCATATATATTGGCACTGGGAGCAATAATTGTATACATTTTTATAAAGTCTATCAATCAATCAAACGTATGATGAGCTACAAAATATCAATATTAATTGTACGCAGGCACCTATACTACGCGTCGCTAGTTCGACTCAAGTCGCGCAAGCTCAATACGGTCGATCACACTTACTAGTTATGTTATGTTACATGTCATGATGCGAAATTATAAATTTATCTCCTGCTAAAAATACCGCTCAAAGCTCCTAAAGAAATTTTTATCTCCAAAATCGTCCGCTTATAACTCGGACCGTGCCTCCAAAGAGGGCGTATGAAGAATTGACCGAAAGTGGCACAAAGATTATGCTACAAGAGCTTTTACATTGTTTATTGTGCGGTAAATGCGGTAATGCGCATGCGCTGTGTACATTGTATCATTTTTATATCAAATTCCATTTTCATTCTATTGAAAACATTAGAGGTAGTATTGAACTAAAATGCTTCACCTAATGACTACAAATACAATCAGTAATATGAGTCTATGTAAAACAATATTGTATAGGCTCATGAGTGCTTACAAGTCAAGATGTATAACTTAAAACATGAAATACTCATACAAAAGCTTTATTTATGGTAAATTTATGGGATAATTAAATAAGATTTATACTCACTCTATCCCTGGAGTCGATATGCACCTTCCCCGTGTCAAGGAGTTGCCGTAGCCGATCACAATCACCCCTCAGAGCCGCCAAGTGGAACTGCACATCCGTCCTTGACTCCTTCTGTAATTCCACA
This sequence comes from Antheraea yamamai, assembly GCA_036509395.1. Taxonomy (NCBI): domain Eukaryota; kingdom Metazoa; phylum Arthropoda; class Insecta; order Lepidoptera; family Saturniidae; genus Antheraea; species Antheraea yamamai. Next base: position 932,170 of record AP028433.1, read on the forward strand.
TTTTATTTTGATCAGTGGTACAATGAAAAGGGATTGACCATTCTGTAATTTATTTATTGTATAACGAATATAAAGTAGTGTACCACTGTAAAATATGCCGTAAGCATGGCAATTTGCAATCGATTAATTGAATAGTTGATTTTTAGACATATAAGTATCGATTGTTTCAATCGGTATTAAATAGCAAGTCGATTCAGTGATTCGGTTTCTAACACTATAAAATCGTGAATCAATTTTTATCTATGTAGATAAAAATAAATGCATATATTAATTTATAATTTAAAAAAAAACTCATCAAAACAGAAAAAAATAAGAGTTCGATTTTTGGATAATCAATCTTCTAGACCTTGATTTTTTTCTATGAATCGCTTCCACAGAGCATGGTTCGAATCGATTTTTTTTGCGAATAATCGACGTCCCTAATATACAGTTCAATGGAATGATTATAAAAGAATACGGAACTAGAGTCAATAAAAAAATGATTGAAAACATTAATACCAACACACGATTAATTAAATATGTTTATTGAACTACCTATTTATTCTACAATTAATTTCGTTGTTCAACTTTTTCCGTAGTTATTACGTTTTTTTCTAACGCTTCCCGTTTCACTTTTTGTATTGAAGTTTATTCAATTAGTATTTCCTGAAGTATAGTAATATACACTATAAAAATACATTGATTTCATAATATGAGCTACCTTATATTATTATTTTTCTATCTCTTTCTCTCTCGCACCCGAGAAATTAACCATTTTAATAGCTGATGTATACCGCAACCAATAAATGAGAATCGTATTCATTGCTAATCTACTATACACTGGACTGTAGACGTGAAATCAAATTAAATTAAAAACATTTTATTGGATTGAGCCCTAATAAGGCGCTTATGAACGTCAAAACTACCACCGGTTCGGACAAACAACCCAGGCATCGAGAATAAACGGCAAAAAGCTCGACAGGGTTTATCTTTTTATACATATATTTACAACACATTACACGTTATAGTCGTTTTTAGTGGATGCACAGAGAGATGAGTCAGTGCCAAATATCACCATCATTCAGATATTGATTCACTTTATAATAGTCTTTTAACACTCACACGCCAGTACAAGAACCTCTAGGACTAACAAGACATTAAACTATTTTAAGAAGTAGATGTAGGTATAGTACTCTGCAGCACCGCACAATAATATCTTGAGATAGTCGAATTAAAAAAATCTATAAAAAAAACACACATGAACCGCGTTCCCATCTAATATGTATATAAACTCAGTATAATGTTATTAAACTGTTGCAAACAGTTTTACAGCTGAACTTATCAAAGACGAAACACGCACGCGATTTGTTAACACTTATTCACGTTGTCTCGACTTTGTATCGTATTCGACAATTGTCGAAAATGTATGGAAATTATAACATTGTTGCGATAATAGCCCAACCAATAGTGTATTCAGATACCGCGTCTTGTGAATCGAATCTTTGCGAATGAGCCGCTGAAACCATAGCATTGTGATGGTTTATTTCTATGCTCACCTAGCTGACTACCACCCCCGAGTTGAAAATATATCGCATGTTCCTATATACTATAGGTGTATAAAGTCAATCCTCTAGGTATAGCGCGTTACCATCTTGGAGCACATCCTCACTTAACATCACGTAAAATTGTGGTCAAATGTTAAACCTACGAAGTATAAAAAATGGCTATCTAAATTCCTGTGCAAAGCATTAACAATAATGACAGTCAGACAACAGTTAGACATGTACGGAAAAGAAACCTGCGCCCTGTTACCATTTTAAACTTGTTTGAAGTTAGTTAAAAACCTATCAGCCGATGGATATATTCTACTAGTACTTCTTACTGACTCCAGTAATAATACTTCAGTACTATTACTATTTCTAGTACTTCACTGTATGTAAGCAATTATAAATCAATTAAATAATCACGAAGGGACAGGAACAAGTGCCAAACAAAGTCTCGGACGAGCGTGAAAGGAAAAGGAGGCAGTCACATTAAAAAAAGGGGTTAAACTAAAAGTGAGTTACTAATGTGGGTTTACCACCGAGTGCCTGGTGGTAGCGTAGTCCGGTGAAACTGTTAAGACCTTGCTAAGACAATAGCGTAGTCAGTTCGACAAAAAGCTTGGTGGTAGCGATACAGCTCGGTAAAGATTTTTATCATCCGTTTGGTTATTGAATACACCCCGCTATAGTCTAGAACGCGATAGACTAAGTGTATCCACGATTACGCGTGTTACATTTAAGGTATGATAGACATGATCAGGGTGAGAAACAATGATATCCTGGTTTAATACAATATCACACACGTGCATAGAATAGCGTGCGAAATTAGCGCCGCGTCACGCGATCTAACCAATCTGCAGGCAAATTACACGGCGATTAGAATTCCGACTGCGAGAGACAATGATAAAACCTATTTTTATATCGACACGATAATACACAATGCGGAGTTCACCCACACAAATATAAATATATAAACTCTTATCACAGAATTACAAAGTACAATAGTTGTATACTCGTTTGACCTAGGTTGTGCACGTTAATAAAATATTAATGTAATCTTGGTACTTGAAATAGCATAAAGTGGATATGACATATGCTATTTAATATTTAAGTATGAAACCTATGAAATGAAAATGAAGTAGAAATAACAATAGGTTTTTTAAAGCTAATACATTTGTGACGGCGTTACTACGCAAAAATTCATAGTAAATACTTAATTGAATGTTACTTTGCCATTTGCGGAATTGATTGGCTGCTGCCAAGTCTTTCAATTTTTTCAATTATAATTTCGATTAACACAATGATATTATAACTATATAGATATGTCAAAAGCGCTTCGACAGCGCCTTGGCTAGTTAGTTTATTTTTGACGAATACCCCGTCAATCCGCCCGTATCTAAGCAACACTGTATGTGTGCGTTATCGTGCCATTTGTTTTGTCATAATATCATGTAGGTAACATAAAAGGTCTTTACCTATGAAATTGCCCTTCTGCAGTACTGGCCATTTCAAATCAAAATAATTTTTGTTTGGCTAAGAATTCTAATTTCAAATTAATTTTATTTTAAAAACATGGAATTATTTTTCCAAAAGTAGTCATTAGTTTATTGATTAGTGTTACATTTTCATCGCATTTCAATCTTTTTGTCATCATGGATACGTTAAAAATTCGAGTAATTATGGAATATGAGTACCGTCGTGGCAGCAACGCGGCATAAGCGGCACGCAACATCAACTACGTTTACGGAGCTAACACTACAAATCAACGCACCACCTGTTATTGGTTGCTCGCTTCCGTTCTGGGAATTTCGACCTGAAAAATGAACCTCGCGGTCGTCCGAAGACTTTGGTCGACAATGACGAATTAAAGGCGATTATGGAAGCTGATGATACACAATCTACGGCTGAATTAGCAGCAGCTTTCGACGTTAGCGTCAAAACAATATTGGTCCATTTGCGTCAAATTGGCAAGGTAAAAAAGCTTGACAAATGGGTGCCCCACGAACTCAATGATCGCCAGCGCGAAGTACGTGTCGAGACGTGCCTTGCACTGCTCAACGGACATACAAATGAAGGAATTTTGAACCGCATTGTTACCTTCGATGAAAAATGTATTCTGTTTGATAACCGCAAGCGCTCAGCAAGTTGGTTGAATCCTGGTTCAGCACCTAAACAATGCCCTAAACGAAAACTTACCCCTAGAAAAATGATGGTCACTGTTTGGTGATCTAGCGCCGGTGTGATTCATCACAGTTTCTTACCAAAACGGGGTGAGCATTACTGCAGATGTGTACTGTGAAGAACTGAACACAATGATGGAGAAGCTGGCACATCTCCAACCAGCATTGGTCAATCGCTCGTCTCCGCTGCTTCTGCACGACAACGCGCGACCTCATACTGCACAGCAGACGGTCTCCAAGTTGCAAGAACTGGGGTTGGAAGTTCTCCGTCATCCGCCCTACTCACCAGACCTTGCGCCTACAGACTACTACTTTTTACAGAATTTGGATAACTCCTTGGCGGGAAAAAAATTCAATACCCGAGAAATGAGAAATGCCTTTGAAGAATTTGTTGCCTCCCGTCCAGCTGATTTCTTTAAGAAAGGTATCAATAAACTGCCACTGCGTTGGCAAAGATGCATTGATTGCATGGGTGATTACTTCGATTAATACAAATAAAAAATACATGAAAAAAATTCGTTTAAATTTTTTCATACAAAACGGCAATTTCATAGGTAAAGACCTAATATTATAAATTTCATTAGTATACAGTGATACTTAACCGAACAGGTCGTTCATTATTAATATATAATAAAATAGAAAAAATCTAATTACTTTTACCATCCAGATTAGTTTTTTTACATAAATAATTCTAATTATTAAATAATATTATATAATTGAAGCGGTATAACCGGTACAGTTAGCTCTACGGTATCCGGTATCCGTGTGTGGCCGAGTGCAACTAACACGGGTAACATCGCAGTACCGACAACTAGATGCCGTGACGGAATTAATCGCAAAAAGCCAGTTTACACAAAATACCTACTGAATTTTGCTTCTTTTATAACTTTTAGAACACGCAGTTAACGTTTATTAATATGCACTACAACGTATTGGCGATTTCAAACTCTGAGAGATCCACAGTTCTATGTTTTCCCACATACAGTAGTGCTATAAGAACATTTCTCAGTTTCAGGTTTTCTCACGATGTTTTCCTTCACCGTCAACCCATAGCGTTACCAATGAATACGGCACGCGAATTCTGAAAGATCCTTTGGTACATACCGGGGTTCGAACCTGCGAACATCGGATTGATATTTCACCGGTCCAGCTACGAGACCATCACGATTGCGAAGTCAGAGAAAAAATTATAATAATTCTACTACATTACATGAACTTCTCCTTTATTTAAAAAATGTAAAACTGATCTAGTTCCAAGTTGCTTCATGTCATAACATTTTTATATACAATATTTCTTAACTTTGGAAATATAAAATAGCTTAGGAAAAATAACTTAATCCGAGAGACTTGGCAACATTGTGTGGACATTATTATGGCAACGGACATAGAATAATTATTGTAGACTTGACAAAGTTCGCGAGCCCTATCTAATAGGTTACACCAGTCTGCGACTTGTCGATAATTATGTCGACGGCGTAAAAATTTGCACCTCGAGAGTTAGTCAGTAGGTCAGTTGATGTTTACGCGATACACTATTTATATCGAGCAATACATTTATGTAATCTCAGAGAGTATTCACTGTATAACGATAACGAGGTTATTAGTTTTATGAATGGAAATTTGTTCTGATTTGTCTAGTAATATTGTGCAAATTAGTATTGTATATAGGTTTATTTTAGTTTTAAAAAAAATGTTGACATGTTCGAGAGAATATAAAGTTGTGTCCATGTGAAAGAATGACGTCATTCGCTGAATGTACTATGTAATGACTGAATGTAGTTACGAATTATAATAATATGACGATTTATATCTCAAATTATATTTAATTATACATATTGTACACCTGAGAACACTCTTTGGCAAAAAAATATTTTAATATTCTGTTGCTACACACAAAAGTAATCTGTTGTTACGTTGTTAAAACCGCGCCATCACAATATTAATATGTCCTAGGCCCTTAACGGTGTCTTGAAATTTCGCCAAAATACATTTAAATTTCGTATGAAAAATTTCGTATGAAAATGAATACAAAAGCAAACTAGCAGCTACAAAAACACTGGTGTTTTCTGTTGCGATAACGCGACAGTCCGATAATATATCAAATTAATTAGTAAACTAAAATATAATAATAATCGATATTTCTGTCTGTACAATTGATTTTTTTCTCCAAATGTTGTGATAAAGATTACAGACCACAGATTTCTAGATTAACCACATGTTTATCTATTTGACATCTGTATTAAAAGCAAAAATTGCTTGATCAATTAATAAATAATAATTTAAAAATAAAAAAATCACAATAATTTAAAAATTAATTATATTAAATCGGAACACTTTCCTAGTGTTGATAAATTAGTAGTTCTGTATTTTAACGCTAGATGGAGATGCTAAAAGAAAAGTTTTCATAAGTCAATGTTTCTCACGACGTCACCTTTAAAACCATCAGCTGATGTTATTGATATAATTAAATTATTCTAGTTTTAAAAATTATTCTAATAACATATCTCTGTTTTTTTAAAATCGAACGATAAAACATTAATATTTCAAAAGTCTAATAAATTACCGAAACCACCTTTAGTTTAAAAAAATACATACATTTAAAAAGTAAGAAAGATTGTAAGATTTTACCAAACGTTACACAAACCTATACTATATTCTGTAGAACTTCACAAACAGTTGCGTAAACAAGAATAACAATCGCTTAACATAATACGTAGTTCCACTTATAAAAATATATACAAGAATAATATTTAAAGATTACCTACACTCAGAAACATAAAAAATATATACTTAGTCGTAATACTAACTCGTGAAGTTTTACATTGTAGATTTGAATTACATTAAGATTGTGACTCAAATAGCCTGAACTATTATCGTCTGTCTAATATTCCTAAGACTAAGACTAACTATTTTAAAACTAACTCCAGGTTTCTTAAAATGTATACTACAGTGCAAAACAATAATAGAGTGTATATTTAAGTGCTAGTATATTTAAGACTAGTATCATATTATATTATATAAAGAGATTTCGCGTTTACATAAAAAATTAACTCTTCGCTATGATAAATTATGTTGTGAGCTGAAAAACTAGCAGAAATATAGAGCCGATAGAAAACAGTAACTACAGAACGGATTTAGAAGAAATTTGTCAAAAATATAGCTCTTATATATCAGCATAACATATAAATTATAGTATATATGTCGTATTGAACCAACTATTGAGATATAGAGCTATTCATCATCATCATCAGCCTGTAAGAGACCGACTGCAGAGTAATAGACCCCTTCCCGAAAGAAGATATGTATAATAAATAAAAGAAAAGGGCATAATCACCACGCCAGTCTACGTTGTATTGGCGATTTTAAACTCTGAGAAATCCACAGTTCTGTTTTCATACCTACAGCAGTACTACAAGAATATATCTGAGGTTCAGATTTCCTCACAATGTTTTCCTTCACCGTTAGCCGATAGTGTTACCAATTTAAATTAGTAAATGTACGCGAATTCCGAATTATTTGTTGGTACAGGTTGGGTTCGTACCTGTGAGCATCGGATTGACATTCCACCGATCAAACCACTAGGTCCCTACGACTACTGATCTATTTAGTTACTATATCTCTATCTATCCTCATACACGTTGGCACGACGTTACTTACTTCCACGTCTTATCACACAAGTTGACACTTCCTTTGCCCTGTCTGAATACATTATCCAAAGGTTTCTATAGTCGTCAAACACGATTAAAACAAATGACAAGTGAATTGCGTTCACGCATCGCTGAGCAAAACCAGGACCGGACATATAATATAATGTAACATACAAAAAAAGTTTTTTACATGTAAATCGATTTTTTGTAACGTGTTTCGATCTCCGCTGCGTACATACAAAAAAATGCCCGAACGTAATTCCGTTTTTTGGAATATGTTCACTAGGGTGTGCCAAAAAATGACGAATTTTTTTTTGCTCTCTGCCTAAAATATCTCAGAAGATGTCCCAACAGAGTTCCTGTTAAAAGTGGAGCTTAAAATTTCAATTCTAAGAGGTTCTCCATCGAACTTAAAGTTTCTCCATACAAATAGTATGGGAGAAATGGTTTTTTTTACTTCTTTGTCCTGCAAACTGTGATAATATATTTTTTTAAACGAATGAGTGTTCCTTCTTTATTATTAAATTTGGTACAAAAAATTATTTTGAGTCGAATTTCTATCTTCAATATTTGATTTGTTATACAGCTTTGAAATTGAAATTTCTAGTTTTATGCATTTTTTAGCTAAATTGTAAGAGTTTGTAGACAAAAATTTGTAGTACTTTTAAAATTGTATAAAAAGTTTTTGTCAATTTTTTCATATCATAAATAACAACAAAGTTACAGGCTCATGTATATTTATTTTTTAAAATTTTTGATTTTACGAACTGAAATATCGATAATGAAACAAGAAATTTGTTGCAAACTTGTTAACACATCAAACTTACAAAAAAATTAGGTGAGTAAGATGTTTAATAGTATCAAACCATAACATTTACAGACTTAGTGTAGTCCGGTGAAGCAGTTAAGACATTGCTAGGTCAATAGCGTAGTCAGATCGAGAATAAAAATACAGACTTAGTCATATTTTTATGATTTTTCAACTATATTGGTAATCAAATCATCAAATATCATTAAGATATCAAAAGCAAATACAATTTACAATATAATTGCAGTTATATTTAGTTCAATAATTTTTAATTTTAGCTTACAATGCGAAAATATTTATATTTTTACACTTCAATTGATATTTCATTTGCTATTTCAATATTCTGAAAATGATTTGTTCTAATTACAAATTTTTAATACAATTAAGCTAATTGGACTATCGAATATTTAAATTGGATTTTTTTTGAGAACTTGTTTTTAGCGCCCTCTGTACATGTATCGATTTCCGCGCCATTGATCATTCTATTATTCATTCATATCATTAATTGATATCATTCACTCATATCATTCATTCATATCATTCATCATGATTCTATTATTTTTGAGATAAGAAATTATAGGAAAAGTGTATAAAATTTAATGGGTAGAGAAAACAAAAAAATAGAAGTGAGTAGTAGCAAATATCTAAAATACCTGCTATGTCAACTTCAACGGCGTCTAAATTTGATTCTGAACGCCCTGCCTGAACAATGTTCAAGTGATTTTCCAGGTCAACAGATGATGAACTTTGCACCTCTTGAACATTTCGTGTAATTGTTAACAACTGGCAGCCTTTACGAATTTCCCGACTATCACTTAAAAATTTTGAGGAGAATTTGTAATCAGAATAAATCATTTTTAGAATATTGAAATAGTAAATGAAATATCAATTTAAGTGTAAAGATATAAATATTTTCACATTGTAAGTTAAAATTAAAAATTATTGAACTAAAAATAACTGCAATTATATTGTAAATTGTATTTGCTTTTCATATCTTAATAATATTTGATGTCCTTTACCAATATATTTTATAATATAGTTGAAAAATTATAAAAATATGACTAAGTCTGTATTTTTTTTTCTCGATCTGACTACGCTATTGACCTAGCAAGGTCTTAACAGCTTCACCGGACTACACTAAGTCTGTAAATGTTATGGTTTGATACTATTTAACATCTTACTCACCTAATTTTGTTGTAAGTTTGATGCGTTAACAAGTTTGCACCAAATTTCTTGTTTCATTATCGATATTTCAGTTCGTAAAATCAAAATTTTTAAAAAATAAATATACATGAGCCTGTAACTTTGTTGTTGTTGATGATATGAAAAAATTGACAAAAACTTTTTATACAATTTTAAAAGTACTACAATTTTTTGTCTAACTCTTACAATTTAGCTAAAAAATGCAAAAAACTGGAAATTTGAATTTCAAAGCTGTATAACAAATCAAATATTGAAGATAGAAATTCGACTCAAAAGAATTTTTTGTACCAAATTTAATAATAAAGAAGGAACACTTACTCGTTTTTAAAAAAAATATTATCACAGTTTGCAGGACAAAAAAGGAAAAAACACCATTTCTCTCATGCTATTTGTATGGAAAAACTTTAAGTTCGATGGAGAACCCCTTAGAATTGAAATTTTGAGCTCCACTTTTAACAGGAGCTCTGTTGGGACATCTTCAGAGATATTTTGGGCTGAGAGCGAAAAAAAAATTCGTCATTTTTTGGCACACCCTAATGTTCACGGAGCAACATTCAAACTGATATAATAAGGGTAGATATATGTTTATTGCAAATTGTTTACTATTGTGTCTCCTTACTAGAAATATGGTCAAAATATGCTCTCTTGGTTATTTACACATCTAATAAAGTTTTAATGGCCTAGTCCATGATGTCTCCAAAATACACTTCCGTGTTGTCACTGAGAATAGATCACCCAGAATATATCTTTTGACATCGACTGGCTGGAAAAAATACAAAATACAGACAAAATAGGAGACAACATTTTTGTGGGAAACGCACAGAGGAGAAATATTCAGATATATATAAACCATTTTATATTTAATCGACGTGGATTGCTAAAATTGTGTTCATTACAATATGAAAATTAATAAGTATAAATATTTCCCATAGAGTAATACATTTCAAAATGAACTAAATCTAATTTTAATCATTTATATAACATGTTTATTTGTTTTAAGATTTTCAGTTTTTATACACCGACAACGAAGTTCAAATTTTGACGTTCCTAAGTTTTTTTAATTTTTTTTATGATCTTCATATTTGACACATACAAAATTTGAAGATCTTGAAAAATAATGTAAAATATAAGGAACGGGTGAAATTAGATTTAGTTTATTTTGAAATATAATAGAAACACAAGACATATCATCGTCCATCACAACAGCAATAAATTTATTATACTAAATGAATCATATCAGTAACATAGAATAAATAGGTGACACATAATTTCGGAAGATCGGTATGAAGCAGAGTGGCGCAGTGGAAGCGTGCTGGGCCCATAACCCAGAGGTCCGTGGATCGAAACCACGCTCTGCTATACTTTTTATATTTTTCTTTTCTTTTTAAACGTCTATTTATCTTTATTAGTCCAATCTCGAAAGGAAAATCGCATTTTATGAGTAAATGCAATACTATGACATAACGTGCAGAAGGCACTTCGTTTTATAAAAACGATAAATTGTCAATAGAAACGACATTTATTTAATGTTAAAAATGTACTTTTATATTCCTAAAGTTACCAGTTTCCCTCTTTTTATTTAAATTCTTTACGTACTGGTCTAAAAACACTAAATCATCAGTCATCAGATATACAATAACCAGACACATATGTCAACACAATATTTTTAAACTAAGCCATAATAAAAGACATTTCGTGTTTCATAATGGCTTTACTGTTGACATGTTCACGGTATATTTCTCGTATTTCGATAGATAACCGCAATGTTAATAACCACCTTGATTTTCAGCTTACATAATAATATAATCTTCAAAATTATCAGAGCGCGACTTGACTTCATTTCCTTGAAACGACCTCCAAATATCTATTATAGAAAAATTTGAGATACCTATTTTTGAACATTGGTGATTTCTGTTTTTTTTTGTATTTCATAACCATCACTAAATAGGCGTTATATGATATTATTTACTATTTATCAACCTTTTATTTTAAACGGTCCTCAAACGCATTTCACTCGTCGTATCGCGGGCCACAAACTAATATTTAGGTATTAAATAAAAAAAACGTAATTTCAAATTGACAACGTATTAATGTAGTGAATTATGGTTGTCCAATAAAACAATGGTATAACACTTATATCATAACGAACGCATTGCGGTCGGGTTATATGGGATCTCTTTAATTTACTCAGCATGCTCATAGTTTTTCTGATGGGCACGATCATAGAGTAACAAACCTGCGCATTTGTAAATGGAAGCGGTTTCATAATTCTATGGGCACGATATTTAAAATAAAATAAAGTATAATTGGTGGGCCAACTAGAAAAACCTGGCGGGCCCACGCCGCCCGCGGGCCGTAGATTGAGTATAACTGTTCTAGATAAATTCAAAATTGAAACATTAGTAAAGCGATTTGATCGCTTTGAGCGATTTGATCGTACATATATATGAAGTAATACCGATGTCACAATTACTGTAAACTGATTAAGTAAATAGATTTTACCTGATCTGACACAACAATATAGGCAGAATCATAACGTAAATTGGTTCTAAATCGTATTGGAGAGAACTGTAATACTTATTTTATATCCTGAGATTTCAAATATTAACCATGAACCATGTTATTCGAATGATACGCTTCATCAGACAGACAGGGTTCTATGTCTAACTTTGTGGAAAAATACCTATATATTCTTATAAGGTCAAGGCTATAGATAACTATTTTATATAACATTGCAAAATATTATTGAACCTTTCTAGTCAACAAAGTCTAAGAGGCGTTTATGATGTCACAGATCTGAATATTATCCAAATATTCCCATGTAAAATGTGTAGAACAATACATATATTGAAATACACCACACCAAGATTCTTTAAGGCGACTTGTACAAATAGCGGACGTTATCCCGCCATAATAATTTAAAACAACATGTTAAATTATATATCTAAACCTTCCTCTCGGATCACTTTATCTACTGGTGATAACCGCATGAAAATCCGATCAGTTGTTTTTGAGTTTATCTCGTACAGACAGACTTGGCAGAAGACTTTGTTTTATAAAATGTGACAATTCCATACATTTTGACACAACTAAAGACTAAAACCAGATTAACTCTTCGGTGTAAATGACTCATGTTGTTTATTTTTTCTTAGAAAACCGTAGTTAAAAAAAAATTGTTGTTCAACCCGATCGAATTTCTTGCCGGGTCTTTTCGATGACTATGTTGTTTTCAAAACCGGTAGAAGTGTTTTAACATTCAGTACCTTCTCGTGACCTTATTTTTTTTTTATTTGACTTGAATTCGGTCGAAAATATAAACATGTTTAATTAGAACGCATTATCTCACTATACTCAATTTTTATAGACTCCAAATTTTTTGTCACTCTTTGATTATTCATACGTTTTAATAAGTATCTTAATATAACTATAAGTCAATACATAAAGCTTGAGTTTCCTTCCTTACTTCTGATATAGCCAAGCTACAGACTCTTCTAATGTGACTCCACTACCCGTTCAATAATAGAGTTGTATATAGTATAAACAAATCTAAATAAATTAAAAGAAGCCAAAGTAAAAAAGGGCTTAGAGGAGTACAATTCATTTCTTGACCTTTTTTATAATAGCAAGTAAAACTTAGTTCAAGTTTTCGACATAAAACACTTTACAGTTAGTTTTGATGGGCTTTTAAACGTTTAACTGTAAATCATCTGTACAAAACTGTACCAATAAAAACCTTAACAATCGCACAAACAATGCCCTTCTAAAAAAATAAAAGTTGCATAATGTAAAAAATCGTAATGGAGACCGTGTCTAATCCTTTAGGCGCCGTCCTACATAAACTACGCTATACTATATTCTATGTAGAATCATATGACACGTCGTTAGCAAAGGTATAATAAAGATTTAGTATCAAATTTTTAAGTAGTTACTATTTAGTTTATAATACATTTTCATTTCATTTCTTTCACATAAACTACGCCAAAAATTATTTTTCCATGTTTTTTAATGAGAAACATCGTCACGACATACGCCAGCACGCTATATGATTTTGAATTTTGAATTTGTGTATTTAATTTAAATAAATGTTTATTCGATAAACAGTTATCATCTTCTTGGAACACAATCTTAATATTTTAATATTGATTATATCATATTTATTTCCTGTCGCAAACTATCCATTTATACATATTACCTGTACAAAATAATTTCGATGTTACACATCGGCCAGGCGTTCCGCGTCTGCTCAAAATTTTGTTATTACTATAGGCATATTAAAAGTATAATTATTGACTGACTTTTATAAATAAAGGAGTGTCCATATTGTTCTAATGATTTTAATTATATTGCAATTGACATGTATTTAATGTATATAAATTATTTGAAAAGTACTCAATTATTAAAATTGTCTGATCATTAAAAAAGAGTAATTCACTATTCGAGTATTACGTACATTAGAATATTCGCGCATTCAGTTATAATAACGACCGACATACCTGCTGAGATATTAATTATAGATAAGCATCGACATGCTTGACAGTGAACGTAGCTCATCATCGCGTAGCATTCGTAGTCCTGGTGAGACAAACAGTATAGTTGTTCACCGATGACCGACAAAACATTTTTTGTCCGCGAACGTGACTGCCGGACGTAAATAACTCTCTATTTCGATGCTCGGTTATGTCAAAACTCTTCACTGTCACCGTGTTGCGAGAGCTTTGACATTTTAATGTTTTCGGCTTATTTCAACTTTTATGTACAAAATAACTTTTGTTAACGATTCAAGACAAAATATAGGGATTTGATTTTACACAGTCTATTGTCAACATTTTTATATAAATTATATGGTACTTGCTGTATGTACATTGGCATTTTCTATTCGTAACAATAGTGCATTATCAAGATGAATTTTCAAAAGTCTTATATTAGTATTCGTTGACTTAGGTTATATAAGATACTAGCGGACCGGGCGGACGTTGTCCTGCCTTGATAATAAAAAAAGATCCTAAAAGTCGACCGCAGCGCCACCTACCGGGTCCAATTGTGAATCTGAACCATTCTCGGATCCACTCGAACACGCACACAAAATTTCATCAAAATCGGTCCAGTCGTTTAGGAGGAGTTCAGTCACATACACACGGTCAGAAGTATTATATGTATAAAGATATCTGAAAGATATCAAAATGACGTTTTTAGAACCACCTATTTAAGCTGCCAATTATCTTCCAGTAACTGATAAAAATTAAAGGGTATTAAACAAAATAATATTCAAATTAGATGTATGTCTTATATAAATTACTATTAATCTTAAACTTAACATTCCGTTATTTTCATCCAAATTTAACACCAGGTTATGGCCAAATACTAACCTACTTAATTAAAAAAAAATGGAAAGTTGATATTTTAATCAATAAGGAAGGTGTCTTGTACCTGATTGAATCATAACCATTCAATTTGTATTCTATTGCTTCATTTCAATGTTGCATTTATCGTTATCTATTAAAGATCTATACATAGACGTTGTGATGTGTACCAGTGGTGTTCACGAATAAATGTCAATAGTTCCTCATCTCTAACGTACCAGCAGATGATATCGCGACCGAAGCATTTTTACCAATTATTTTTAGATTTACCTAAATCTCGCACAAAACGTATTCCTTGCGTGAACCAATCATTTATCGATTAGCTTCAGACATCTTTAAACCTGTATTTTCTTGTGGATCTACTAGCATCACAGAAAACTTTCTAATAACCATTTTTTTCTACAATATTCTTTTTCTTTTGTATATTGTTAAGTGAAATTACGGCAATTCAATTGCAGATGAGTAACATCCAAGAGCGGTGGCTACAGGAGTCATGATTTACAGTCTATAACAGTTATCATATCAATGTGTAGTAGAATCTTCGAATCAGCCTTTCTTTGCCCCTTAATTTTCTCTTTAAGATCCATTCAAAAGATGAAGACAAACAGTGGACAGTTTTGGAATCACGTCAAAAGGGCATCGACAACAGCGGACACTTTCGAACAACGCCATTTACAAACGTTTATAATAATTATAGTTAATGAGGCTGTCGTGAAGGAATGTGCGGACAATAAAGCGATGACATACCGACACTAGGTAGCGTAAATTTCATGGCATTCCTTAACTTTATCTTATATATAAAATTCTCGTGTCACAATGCTAGTTACCATATTCCTCTGAAACGGTTTGACCGATTTTTATGAAATTTTATATGCATATTCAGTAGGTTTGAGAATCGGCTACTATCTATTTTTCATACCCCTAAATGATAAGGGTTGTCCACCCCTAACATTAATATTTTATTTTTTAGACATTTTTTTTTATTTTGTTATAATGGGGCATTAAAAAATACATACAACCCTAAATTTTCACCCTTCTAACACCAACGCCTATTTTTTAATAGTCATTTTAGTAATTAATCATTTTTTATCCCACTCGATAACTGATCAATTATCACTTGGTAAGTTATCCCAGAGAAAGAGCTAATTAAAACCAAGTCGTCGTCTCTTTTGTGAATGTTTTTCACTCTATTTCGATTAAAATTTCCCTGAGGTTATGGCAAAGCTAAAATTTTTATACAAAAAAAATAATCATTTTATTTATATTTTATATCAAATATTTTAAAGTATTAAAGCAGTTTATTCCTTCTATACTTAGTGCTAGATTTTTTTAATTTTCCGCGCTTTTTCTAGATCAACACTCATATGCCAGAATATACCGGTGTCACGTCCCAGTAAACAGCACGGAGTAGGGATGAGACCGAAGCCGGTCTCCTGTTTCTCTCACACAATAAGCCTTCTCTCACTTCCTCCACAGTTTTCGGCCATTATTATTGTTTATGCATCAAGCGTAGTAGTAACGTTTACAATGATTATTTTACTATCTTAGTGTAACTCTCATATCATTACATAGTATAAAACAGAGTCCCCTACCGCGTCTGTCTGTCTGTTCGCGATAAACTCAAAAACTACTGAATGGATTTTCAAGCGGTTTTCGCCAGTGGATACAGTGATTCATGAGGAACGTTTTGGTATATAATTTGTCACGGATTTTTTTATAATCAGGCCAGGACAACGTCTGCCGGGCCCGCTAGTATATATGTATAATTCTTCTGTCCGTGAGTATGTGACTGAGCTCCTCTTAAACGGCTGGACCAATTTTGATGATTTTTTTTTGTGAGTGTTCAGGTGGATTCAAGAATGATTTATATATACAATTGGACCCGATAGGCGGAGCTGTGGTTGAATTTTATTATCAAGGCTAGACAACGTCTGCCTGGCACGCTAGTTATTATATATACTGTTTCTTAAATAGAAGGACATTTAATTCATGATAACGCTTGCATTTTTATTCAAAATTAAGAAAAAACTTATTCAATTTATGCCCTGAGAAAGCGCGTCTGGACATCAAAGCTATCACCGGTTCGGACAAGCCACCCAGTCTTTGAGAAGAATCGGCAACAAACTCGATCTGGTGGGTACCTATAACCTTTTCATAATACGTATTTTAAAAAACATACATAATAACATACGCTTCTGGTGAATGCACAGAGATTGGCGTTATTTCCAGACATCGCCATCGTTTACATATTAGGTTAATGTTCCACAATAACCTAACCAGAAAAATGGTGGTAAAACTCTAAGACTAGAAATGGGACTAAATCAAATGCAGCAATCTATTAGTGCAATACGACTTCAGTGAAAACGTTGGCTGATTGTTGAATTGGAAAAAAGGTCAATCGACGCTCCTAGGTAACCACAATTACTCGCCAATTTTTATTAGGGCAAGTTCACAAAACTTGGCAAGGACACAAAATTCACAATGTTGCATTTTTTATACATTATTGTTAGTTATAACATGTCGGAGCGCGCGTGTGAGCAAAAACAACTGGAATAGAAGTTTTGGAGGCAAGAGGGTAACAAAATGGCTGGCAACAAATCAATTAAATGGTAGACCCATTTTGGAACACACGTATCTGCGTATCTTTATAAAATTCTTTACTGTACATTGTCTGAGATGTGAAATCGTTATCCTCTATCCCTCATCGATTTAAAGTTGAATTTAATTGCAAATATAAACCTTGTAGACTGAAGAGACAAGACCATTTAGCCAGATCGTCAGGTGTTAGAGCCACGCTGAAGCTATTACTGATTACAGAGAGTGAGAGGTTCACGCTCTCACAGAAACACCGACGTGAAGTAATAGTCCTTGCATTGTTGGGTTTCGTTCGGTCAGTGAGAGCGCCGGAAGCCCACCTCCCCTCCCCGCCCTCTCTCCTCTCTCTCCCCTCCAAACACAGGCTAGAAACGCACTTGCGACTCCCCTGGTGTTGCTAGTGTCTATGGACGGCGGTGATCACTTAACATCAGGTGACCCACCTGTTCGTTTGCCTGCGATGATAAAAAAGAAAAAACAAAAAAAAACTAAAAAAGGATCCGATATCCGCTAACTGAAACTTTGATATATATCAAGGACTCTTTAATGCGTCCATTGACTGATTCCTGTTTAAATTAAACATTATCGTTTGAGGGTCAATGATAATTTCAAAATGAAATTACGTATTTTATGTTGAACATAAGATCTTTTGGCGAGAACCTAGTGGTATACTTGTACGAATTGCGTTATCACAAAAAAACTGCAATAATTCTGCATATTCCAAATACAACATTTAGAAAACTAACAGTATCTTATGCATGCGAAACGTGCCTGCGTTTACACAGTGACACACTCGCGACCCACAAGGATCGACATCGGGGTCAATATGCTGCTTTCTCCGCAGTCGACACATCTGCAGAGACAAATATGGAATCGTTTCTCTCGTTTCTACAAAATCTTTAAACGTACTGTTGTAAAAACCACCGAGGTAATGGAGGAAATACGATCTAAATACCATTCGTTATAATGAAAACATTGAAATACATGCATAACATATTCAGTTGCCAATAACGCATTTTCTATTACCAGAGAGTATGAGAACAGTAAGAGTATTAGAAAGACGTGAACCATATGCAATTCTAAATGAGTAACGGATCATTTGTAGTAAAAACCAGACAAGTTTTTTTTATACTTCATACGTTATAGGGGTTGACCACAATCTCATCTGAAGTTAAATGACGACGTGCTCTAAGATGGTAAGCACGCTAAACCTAGACGGGATTGACTCTCAATTGCAGCTGCCGGAATACACCAACAGGAAGGTGGAAATAAAAAGGTATACTGATTATCGAGTATTAAAATATGATATCAGCGAGAATACTAATTTATCTGTTACTGCGGCACTTGTGAAGGAGCTTTCCAAAACATTGAATTCAACTAACCCAGATTAGGTATCAATACAAATTGTCGGCAGTCACAGGAAGATGATTTCAATAATGCTGATAAGGTTCGATGCACCGATACATGATGCCGCACCTAAAACGGCTACATCTACCGACTGGTATTGCACAGTGCACCTGCCTCTATGTGCATAGCCGTAATTATTGTTATCTATGTAAATAGAATGACAGAGATCTGCTATTGTGTGCGCATCATGCAAAAACTACGGTATAAATTTCAATCAGATGTTTTTACTTTCACTTCTTACATATTTTTTATACTTATATTTTATCATAGTATCTTCAGCCAGCCTACAGCCAGGTGTATTTTTCGTAGAGAAATAGGAAGACTGGTGTGCATGCATAAAGTTCTTAATATAGATACATATAGTAGTGATTTAAATATGTATTTGATCCCAATTGTAAAAATTTAGCTCATTCTAAAGTATAACAAGATATTTCTGATATTATGTAAGTTATTGGAAAAGAAAATACTTAGTAGCAAAATAGACTTTAAGATTTATATTATAATATAGAGATTTACTTTAGTGATTCAGTATAAAAACCTGCCCCCGAGCATTAATCAATTTGTTCCAGTAGCATTTTGATCTATTATAAGTTTTATTAACGTTAGACCACAACCCCATCTGATGTTAAATGATGATGTGGTCCACGCTAAACCTAGAGGGCCTTATTACAAAAACAAAAATGAACACGCGTTCAACACGAGTTTTACTGAACAGTATCTAAAATTTGGAGCCTCGTTGAACACATGTTTAAAATATTTTATTACAAAAGCGTGTCCAGACGGTCTATAGTCAAATGTCTACCTCTAAACAATGGTAAGCACTCTTTTGTAGTCAAACTTCTTTGTTAAACAAGTTTTTAACGCATATTTAACTTTTTTGTAATAAGACTGAGAGTCTAGTTCTCAAGTGCAGCTGCCGGAATGATGAAACTTCAGGATTATAGATAACCAGGTAGGTGCATAAAAGGACTTGCCACAATAAAATTAAAAATCAGATACCATCTAGGCTCATCGTATCTGGTCTCTTGTGGACAATTTCACTTAGCAAAATGTGAGATTGTGATCAAGATTTAAAGAAATCAAGACCCGAGTCTAACTATTTGACGACTATAGCATTATAAACGTCATATAAAAACAATAGTTTTATTTCATATCAATTAAATTATGCTACTGTTAAAGGAATGAATTCGAATGACTCGTGTGTTAATACGAATTATAGATATTTGCTGCTTTTGGAAAAGTGCAGCGGTAATGTTTCTGCAAGATTCTATAGCTTTGATTTGTGTAAACTTGACTTTCTCTGCTCGCCTGCCGACAGACAAAGGGGAATCATGTGACCGTTACGCAAGAGTTCACAGAATTTTATGATGGGAGTTTGATTACTCGCTTCGTGATGATACCTCCGACATATAATTGTGAAAGTTTATTGCGGATCTATGAGTTATTATAACTTAGATGTACATAATTACTTATCAATACATATTTTAAAACAAAGTCCTCTGCCACGTCTGTCTGTCTGTTCGTGTTAAGCTCAAAAACAACCGAACGTATTTTCTTGCGGTTTTCACCAGTAGATAAAGTGATTTACGAGGAAGGTTTATTACGTTTTCACGCCTTAACTATTCAGCCAATCATCGTGAAATTTTGCGAACAGTTGATACAAAAAAGCACATAAAATGTCCTGAAAAAACTACTGTTTGCGAGGGATAGATCAAATGTACGTCAACGCAAACGAAACCGCGGGCAAAAGATATAACAAGTGACTGTTTAGACAGTAGCAATATTTCTGGAGGACACTCTGCACTCGATTCTCGTTCTAAATCAATTAAAAAAATAGGTGCTTGATATTTGACCAAATTCTCTAGAAAATTGCAAAAATTATACACAATCCTCAACGCGTCTATGTTAAAGCAGTGTCAATGACCGTCGGGTGATTTCACTTTTATTTTAAAGGGAACGAGGGAACGTCAGGAACAAAACAAAAGGGTTTATTAATATATTGCCCGCTTTACTATCGAAAATTATTAACTCTGGGTCGGTAATTATAGCTTTTGGGACCGGTCATTGCACTTAGGTTTTATTTTATTTACACGTTTGTAGTTATACATTTGAAAGTCTTAGTACAAACTGTAAGTTAGGTTTTCTTGGTTGTTTTTTTTATATTATCATTTTATATATTAAATGTGACCATGAAGTGTCATATCCTAGAATACTGTGAGTGTCTAAAAAGTCACCTGATATAGATAGATAAATAAATATTAACACACATCACAAAACCAAATCACACTCATCAAACAGAAGAAAGAAAGACTCATATGTGCGGTTCGAACCTGCGACGTGTATGCTCAATATGTATTTAATTAATAAAGTTTATTTAATAACCTAATTAATATACGATATCTAGAATTTCCCATCGCGGTATAAATAGGTGTTTCAAACCGACGCGCATATGTCTCAAGGCCGCGGCGGACACATTCGTATCGAAGTCCATTTTGCCATCTTTTCATTCGGATGTCACAAGGTCACGAGACGCCACCAACGGATGTTCTTTGCAGTTTCAGACCAAGCGAGTGAATATTTATTCAATAAATCATTATCAATATTTTTAACCGACGAATATTCGTGTGTAGTATAATCATTTGTATTTTTATCGGAATCATAAAAAAATAAAATTACGAGACACAAATATAATTCATCTGTTGTAACACTATTTTTTTATATACAATTTCGGAATGCGTCTTGTGATTCTTCTGGTCCTTTTTTTCAAATTTATGAGGCCATTGATTTTTTTTAATACAGTTATACCCGACAGGTATTGCTGTTGTCGAGATCTAGTAAATAACTAGTAGTAGTAGTAGTAGTAAAAACTAGTTAAAAGTAGTAGTAATAACTTTCAATTTTCTTTTAACATATAAAATTACGCACGTACAAAATATAGTCTCAAATTTCTGCTTCTCAACACATCTAATAATTTTTAAGTTTTTTTTTATATTCATGTTCTGTTATAGTCTTTCGCAGAACCACGACTACGTCTACCTTCCAGATCTGGCAGTAAAGTATACCTGTGCAGAACTTGTTTTTATATTTCAGTTTATTATTTAAAAAATCTGGAAGGTTATATAGAAACTTGCATACAAGTATGTCAAATTACCAAAACAATGAACAAAGCAAATCTAATTACTGTGCTGTAAAAACCAATTACAAATAGCGCAGTAACTCTCTTCTATGATTATAATTACAACTTTCTACAATTACTTTTATAGAATAACATGATTTATTAGTAAATCATTGGAAAAACAGTTATTGTTAATTGCCGACTTTTACCTGATCTTTACATTATAATCAGTCACTTTCATTTCGTTTTAGCTTACAGTGCAATAGGACAGCTAAGAGCAAGTAATCAAGACTATACAGTTGCGCACGCGCATTCAATAATACAGTTGCATAACCGTAACTAATTGTCAGTTTGTTTTTCCTATTGAGTCGATAGATTATTTTCACCGACACGCTGCACGCTCTCTATAATTATGATGTTTAAAAACTGTATTCAGCACGTGCTGCTGATGCAATTTGACAGGAGAGTTCAATGAGACAGGGCAGTATTCCAGAACATTTCTCAGTTCCTATCGTCACCCATATCAGAGGGTTAAAGTACACATATCCAACAGTGGACTAACAAATATGGATTATGATAAAAATTATGTGTTAGTCTTCCAAAGCCAGTGGTTATACAGGCAAGTTATTTGATGTTATCAGATCCGAAGGCCGAAGTGTACCAAAAAAGTTTTCTGAATTCATTAGTTCGTTTTGTAATTTATATTGGTAACATTATCGAGTGAAGGTAAAGGAAAACATCTCGAGGAAACCTGACCGCTTGAAAAACGTTCTTATATGTAGGAAAAATATAGACCTGCAGAAGTCGCGGAGTTGAATTCGCTAATACGTTTTATGCTTGCGTAATGATTACATCCGTACCTTCTTACAGGAAGATGGCTTTGGCCTAGCAGAGGATTTCTTATGTGCTTCAATTATTATTATACTCATTATATTTCATAGAAACGGTGTCTATACTATAATTAATTAATCCAATCTGGTAACAGAATTCCAGTAAGCCTCATAGATAGATAAAGTCCCCTAATAACGAGCTATGCATGTAGGAATACGGTCCGCTCTGAGTTCAGGAAAATGGCTTATACCATAGACATAAAAATAAAGAATTGGTCCTTTTTTTTGATAGATAGTAGAGTAGATAATAATATTACAAGTATCTTGCGATAATTCCAATGTTGTAATAAAATGGTTGGCCCCTTGTTTTCGTAACATTTCAGAATTCATGCTCCGTGATATTATTTTCCACCTACTTCACTTATGCACAATAACCGAACTTGATTAAATATATATAAAATGCCACCAATATTACAGAATATAAACACAAGATTATAAATAAAATATAAAAGCCACAACATGACAGACTAACTATTTGACTATGATCAAAACAAAACCCCGAAAAAATAATTCATAGAATATAAGCATTGTTGAATCTACAAGATCTACAAGACGCACGAGGCGCTCAATCATCTCAATCAAGCATCAGGATAGGTCGTCAAGTCATAATGTCGTGGTGGCCGAGTGACTTCACCGGTATCAACGAATTTTTCGGAATTCGCGTACATTCGCGTTTACTAACTTAAGCTACCACTATCGGCTGACGGATGAAACATCGTGAGGAAACCTGAACCTGCGAAATGTTCTTATAGTACCACTGTATGTGGGGAAATATAGAACTATGGATTTCTCAAAGTTCAAAATGGTCAATACGTCGTGGGCTAGCGTGGTATTTATGCTCATTCCTGCCTTTGGAAAGAGGTATATAACCCTAGAGCGGGTTGGCAGAAACGCTGTATTAAGACTGGTCTCAGGATGTTAACAAACAGGTTGCTTTTACGGGCGTTGGATTTTTCTTTTCACTGGTCTTCATAATTAGATTACCACGGCAATGAGTTAAAAAAAACTATTTAAATCTGATCCTTGATAACATACTAATAACATTCCAAATGTCTCAATTCATTATATTTACAAGTACCGCAATATTAATTAACTAAACCGCATTTTAAAATGCGGTAACGTTATCGCTCGCTAGTCAAAGTTATATAAATGACCTTGGCATTAAATGTCTCATTTGTTTCTTGGCGAAAGTGACCAATTTCGTTGAAATTTATTATAGTATTTATGTATTTTATGTAGATTTAATCGCAAGGTCAGAAAAAACGACACGCTTTACGTGCCAACTATAGAAACTCTTGAACAAAGTGTAACAATATAATGGAAAACCCCCATATTAACTTATTTTTATTCGGTAAAAAGGTCACCTATTATTATGCAGATATCAACTAGGTCATATCTTAACTGCGTTCATGTTTTATGAGTGCGATAAGTACATATATTTAACTTCATTTACAACTCTCTGTAAAGGTATCCATATCATTTTGTTTAAGCTTTATTATATTTTATCCAGATTATTTCTAATGATGTCTCATATATTAAGATCAATAATACTTCATCTATTTTAATACGAAATTACAGGTCACTTACAGGATGCTTTCAATATCCCATTATTAGGCTTCATGGATTTCAGTCAGAATTATTTTTTTGGTTATATTTATTGATGCATATCGATTTTATAATTAACTAGTTAGTTAATGTATTTGTTTGCTGTACATGTTTCATTTTAAATATTGACGACTATTTTTTTTTAAATTGTGAATTTTGTCATTACAACAGCGCCTCTATAATTATTTTCTGATGTCATGGTGTCTCTATTAAATACTATCATAATTATTTAACTAATATGGATAAGTAAGTAATAATAGAAGATAAGTAATGATAAAAATATTCTAAGAAAACCTCTATTTGCCAGTAATGATTTCGTCAAAATCGGTTCAGCCATGTCGGAGATTAGCCCTGAATAAATACAGACACTTCAATTTTACTTATATGTATAGACTACTAAAGTCAATAAACGTTAACTGAGTACATTATTAGTATAAAGAAACAAAGTAGGCAGTTTGTAGGAAGTAATCACTGGAAATACAAATGATTCTGAAAATGAACTCTGTGATAGAAAGCTACGTACATCCAAACTAACATTATAAATGCGAATGTTTGTTTGTGTGTTATGCTTTCACGTTGAAACGCTTCAACCGATCATCATGAAATTTTGCATACACGTTGTTAGGTGTACAGAAAATGAAATAGGGTACTTACATCCAGAAAGAGAGTACTGTATCCGAAGGATAGGTCAAATCTACATTAACTCGAACGAAACCGCGGCCGAAAGTAGTTTATAACCCACTATTAATATATTTTGAAATAAAGTCTCGAGAGATTTCCAGTATAAGTATAAATGGAAGCAAGATATTTACGCAAACCGATCGACTGTTATCTATAAATAAGATGTATTTTTAAAACAACTATTTAAATACGATGTCTTGTCTATTCACACATATGTATATTTCCTTTTATCGGTTGTCATCCCGATAGAAGATGGGAACGGCTTCCTACTTTGGAATTATTAAATAAACACGGAAGCAACGTCGAGGGATGTCTGTTCAGAAGTAGGCGAATCCGTTATTGATTTACCCAACGCCCTCATTCTTTTAACACTTACTTCATAATCTATACATATAATAAGAATGTAAATCTAACGTGTCTGTATGTTTTTAGATTTTTGTGAAAAAACTGTTGCAGTTGTCTTCGAATAGGTAATAAAATACATTTCGATCATTTTTAGAAATATCTGTCTGCCTGTTTGTTACAACACGCATCACATAAAGTACTGCGTTCATAATAAAACTTGTTTAAGAAAATTATAAAGCATATCCTCGAGTAACATTCAATCTTTGTTTCATTAAAACTGGTTCGGTTTATCAAAAGTTATCGTAATTTTAATGACGACTTAAGTATGAAAGAAAAGAAGACAAGTAGGTAAATAAACTTAATACATTCTGGTGATTTTATCAATCACTGTTTTTTACATAAGATTCCACGCGGAAAGATCCACGGGCACAGGTAGTCTTATACAAAAATCTTAACTCCAGTAACATATACGTAAATCAGTTTTTGATGAATATTTATTTCTCTTTTACGCAAAAAATACTAAAGAAACTTTAAAATGATACTTATATATCTGATGAATAACTCAAAGGCTATGATTAATAAAAGTTTTCATTAAAGAAATATAGCAATATGTGTCAAGTAAGTTTGATAAAATTCTTCCATCTGAGAACTCTATCAGCGTGAGCAGAATAAGCCATCAGATGTATGTATGATGTTAACATTTAAAAAAAATACAAATGCAGACGACGTCGAGAGTAACATGCGTATAAATATATACTATGTTAAAAAAATCTTAAAAATAACTTTGTAGTTCCCGCGAACGATACTGCGAGCACAGCTATGTAATTAAAAAAAACATATTACGTAAAGCGAAAACGATGAAAAAACGAATTGTACGCAAAAAAAATGCACAAGGAAACAGTTTTAACATTTCCCGTAGTAAAACATTGAACGGTCGACTAAGTGAATTGCACGTTCTATGTATTTTACATATTAACTAGGTGTTACCGGTGATTTCGCCCGTGTGAAATATACCAAAAAAAAAATTAGTTTGCGTAAAGGAGAGCGTGGGGCGCGCGCGGTTCTGCGCAGTACTTTTTTAGATTATTTATTGTATTTCCGCAGAAGTATTTTTTTTAGTGAAAACTTCTTTTTTCTAATAACTAATATAAAATAATAAAAATAAACTTGATAATTTCGCGTGATGACGTGCTAGTAAACGTCACCGACCGTATTGCGCTTTCGCGGCTTGCGTGAGACTAGTGACGCGCAATTATAGCGGCCTGTGTACGTGTAATACTGACCCTTTTTTCTCTCGAACTGACTACGCTATTGACCTAGCAAGTTAAGGCCTTGCTAGGCCAATAGCGTAGTCAGTTCGGGAAAAAAAGACCTAGCGAGGTCTTAACAGCTTCACCGGACTACAAGTAATATTGATATTACTTATTGAATCTGTGCAGTTCCCCACATGTGTGATTAATAAACAAACTGTATAAAAATGTGTATAATTATTGTTAAATAATTCATACTATAATTGATTAAAAAATCAAAACAAAACACAGTTATTCCATTATTTTAAGTTTTCACTTCTGTCGGCAGTCCTCATGATTGCATTGACTAGATTTTCTAGAATAAAAGTTACTCAATATAACATCAGCTATCTGCTAATAAAAGTCCCGTCAAAACTAGTTAAAGCGTTTCTATGATTAGCCGAAACAAACATACAGTCAAATTTTTTAAGAATTGATTTATTGGTAGCAGTTTTTGTGAAACTTTATACACAAGAAATATATATGTCATATTTTCAGAAAACATTGTTTTTATTTACTCACATACGATGTTGAAGGTATTTTAATACATTTTGTTTCAAAATGAGTAATAATTTTATTACGAAATCATATAGTTTTTTGTACCCCATAAAACGTGTAAGGAAAAATGGGGCGTCTCTAGATCTGTTTAGTACTAATTCGCTTTAACTAGAGTATTCAGTATTATCTAGCTATTTTTTTCCGAAAGGTTTTGTACAGGCGATATGTTAATATACGTAGGCAGATTTGTAAGGTATTTGTGTTTGGCGGAATAGCGATAGCGCAATTACCAAACACATGAAGACAGGTAATTAAATTGCAATTTCGTGTCACGTCGTAGAACACAGAAACTAGAATTTAATCCGACCAAGAACTGAACTCCTGGAAGCAAATAGTTTTTTTAACAGCGTTAAAAAACTATACTCAAGCGTACCCTAGGTATAAACTTATTTATCTCACATATAGACCTTCAAAGTGTATTGCGTCATTCACGCTTGCTTAACACCTAATATGGCTATCTTAGTGGTATTACGTCGCTAATGCACCTTTCTACAATAACTATAACAGTTACGC
This sequence comes from Antheraea yamamai, assembly GCA_036509395.1. Classification (NCBI taxonomy): domain Eukaryota; kingdom Metazoa; phylum Arthropoda; class Insecta; order Lepidoptera; family Saturniidae; genus Antheraea; species Antheraea yamamai. Next base: position 959,889 of record AP028433.1, read on the forward strand.
GCGACTATGTCCGAGTAGTTTCGTTAAATGATGTACAAACAGTATACAACAAATACAAGCATGTAAAATGTTTAGTAGGGTGTCCGTTATTTACCAAGTTGGCTTTTTTGACTTAGGTATCGTTCAAATCATTAGTTCAATCGGTATCGTTAAAAAATTCGATACCGTTTATTCCTATTTAGAGTTTTATGACGGATTTTTCATCTTGCTTGTTTTTTTGAGTAACTTACCAAATATTATTAATTCTCCATTTACTATGATTCCTTGGGATGGAGGACACGGGCGTCAAACATTTAATTTGTATATTTTGATAACGTTAAATTTATTTATACCGTTTTTTCTAAAACAAATTTACCAATTACTCACTACTTGTTTGTATTTTAATTCTTCTTTTATTTTACTCTCTCAATAATCAATTAGAAGACCAACTGAAAATGTTAAACTTAAATATTTATTTATTTTATTTGAATAAATGTTGTAATAATGAAAAATTTCAGAAACTTTGTTTTAGTAGTAATTTGGTGTTGTTAAGAAAAAACTAAAAAACATAGTCAATTATTTTTCAAGGTCATGAGCTGACAAAACAAAGAAGCAGTTTCTAATCATATTGTAAAACTAACAGTAAAAAGTGTTGTGACCTTCGCGTAGCCAGTTAATTGGCTTTCCGTTCACGACCAGCCTTAGAGGTCGCTGAAAGGGTGGGCAAAGAGCCGCACGCGTTTAGATCTACATGATTATTTCAGTAACTATTTTTATTGTCGACATAATTATAATTTACTGAAGTAATTTCGATAATTATTATGACAACTTACTGTAACGATAGCTTCGTTGATAGCTTGTTGGGATATCGCGTCAGTGGACGTAGGTTCGAATCCTAGCAACAAAGTCGGAGCGCGCGGTGAAGGAAAACATCGTGATAAACCATAGCGTGGTGGTAAGGTTTCTTTAAGTCCGCCTGGTTAGCTACCACCCTCAAGTTGAAAATCAGTCGCCGAGCACGTGTCGTTGTGTTCTGGCAGCTGTACTTGCGAGCCACAACATCATTTAACATAAGCTGAGATTGTGGTAAAACGCTATTACCTGTAGTCCGGTGAAGCTGTTAAGATCTTGCTTGGTCAATAGCGTAGTCAGTTCGAAGAAAAAAAAAGCTATTACCTATAAATCATAAAAAAAGATCTGTGACGTATTTACACAACTACTTATTAGAACTACAAGAATAACTATCAAACACCAGCAAGTTTATGTTATTTTTAATATATAAAAAAAATCAATGTAATTGGAAGATAATGCTTATGATATACTCTTCGGGTAATACGCAGATCTAACGGTGCGGCCGAGCCGTTCTTAGTCACCAATACACCACGCATCGCCATAAGCCCCGCCCGCTTTTTACTTCCTTTTTATTAAGTATATTTTCCGAAATACATTTTATATAGTAATTTATGTGCCCCAAATGGCCTTAGTATAATGTTAGAAAGCCTAAATCGATTAAAAATAAACAATAAATTCCAAAAAGAACTTTTCAAATATGACTAGCAGTTTTAGAGATAAGTGCGTTCAAATAAATAATTTGTTGTAACTTGTAAGTGACGAAATCTGACATCACTGAGACAACATTACACACGTCACCTCCACACACGCGCACGCACGCATGCTTACACATGAAAGTGGAAGGATTTTATTTTTTTCCCTTATCAAGCTGAAAGAGTTTGGAAAATTATCCGATACGAAATATATATAAGAGTTGTTGAGGTATGTATGCTTGGTACACATATATGTTTCAACAACTCATATATGTATGAATAGTTAGCTCAGATAGGTCGCGAATTGCATGTATCAGGCAACAGCACAAGCCGAGGTGTGCCGTGCACCCTTGAGCTAGTTATCAAATAAAATCGGCTGAGTGCCTTAAGCGCTCGCCTTAGTAGTCCGGTGAAGCTGTTAAGACCTTGATGGGTCAATAGAGTAGTCAGTTCGAAAAAAAAAATTGTAAGTAGAAAACTACGTCTACAGAAATCATTCATTCGGTGCATAAGTATATTCTTTTCTCAGTAATGAAAGTTCCATATACTAAGCAATATATTAAGGCACAAAAAGAAACTCCCCAACAAATACGATTTTCCAAGAGATAACACCTTTGAGTTATGCATTTATTAAGCGTAAGATATAAATATAACTCAACTGGTTCACAACGAGTTTCTTTTGGACGTGAAGTGAATTGAAGATGAAACGAATCCTGTTTTTAACACAATGAGGAGTTTACCGAGCTCATTCGGGTACCAAACCTGTTTCAGAGAGTTCGTATTACCATCAGATTAAAACGAGTAGAAAAGTAGAAAGACGTTTTATAGTATGGAGCTAAAGGAACTGAATTCAAATATTTTTATATATAACCACTTTCTGAGTCGACCACGCGTTGCTGTGGCTCAGTTATAAAAACTGAAATTGAAAGTTAAAACGTGGCGCCATTTATGACATATTTATAACAGTCTGTCTTATAGTTTTCTGTCAACAAACTAACTTAAAGCGCTGTGTGTTCGAGACTGAAGAAACTTAAAATAATAACAATAATCAACATTGACAATAATTTAATTTGTAATTAACAAATATTGAGGCCATCAAACGAAATATAAATCCTATCTCTCTAGTTGGACCAAATTATACATGAATGTCATCTTTCATGAAGATAGGTTGAACAGTTTCGGAGTTCATCGTGGACAAACATAATGACACTGGATTTTAAGCTATTGCATAGCTTCTATCGCGGGCCTTGAGCGTGGGGACCGAATCCAGAAATTCCGTAACGAAAAAAACCTAACACACCCCACTCCGACCGGCACAGCGGTGATACTTTTTAGTTTTTCCATCTATCGATAAATACCAGAACTTTTAATGACTTTTTGAAATATCACGCTTGTCTCTTTAGTTCAGCAACCCGCCTTTAGGTGGCATTGGTTGTATTGGAAAACTACTGTAATCAGCTGTTTGTGAGAAAGTATATAGGTGTATAGGTATTTATCATCTATGTACAACAGTGAATATCTGCACTCGTATAATTTGTGTACAAAGTGTTTTAAATATGAATAAACAAAGTGCATTTATTAATGAAGAAATTCACGAAAAAATAGTGAAAGAAAATGAGTTAGTACTCTATATACATTTATTTTATTATTATTATCACAAATGCAGTATTATTTTTTGAAATAAAAAGAAAAAATTAAGTAATTTTTTTTTTTTTTAAATACTGCATTAATAAAATAAATAAATAATTATAATTGCATAAGTTGATAAAAAATGCTATGCAATAGCTTTACCGCGGCAGTCTCCGAGTGCCACACGTCTTTTTTTTATATTTTAGATTGGTTATGAAGGAGTTTTCAAATTAAAGTGTTGCCGGACATAAAATTAGGGATAGCTCAACAATTGTTGACAGTTACTATTCAATTATTGTTACAAGAAACTCACCTTTGAAATTTGTAAACAACGACAGAGAGATATCTGTCTCAATTTGTACCTCCACTAACATAATGTAACAGTGGAAAATTTAAAACTTATTGAAATTTCTACATGAATTGACTCAATAGTATATAACTACAGTATTGCTTTAGAATTTGCAATTGAAGGACTGCTTCTAGATATTTTTGGACTTTGGCAGAAAAATTTAGTGAACACTATCCCAGTGATATGTTAGCGACATTGTTAATAATAAAAACATTTATTAACGAGTATTAATTAAAAAGTGATAGAAAGTTGAGGTTTTCTCGATTGATCTAAATTTCCAGTTCCAAAAGCCGATGCAAATTTTAAAACTTTCAACAAATTTCTTTTCACTTTTATTGCGTGAGAATTTAAATTTTAAAGTATTTTTCAAGAATAAAAGAAATCTGAAAAAGGACGCAAAGTTAATAGCGTAAAAATATTTTGTATTCCGATTTTACATGACGATTGATAACACTATACAGAGTTGATTCACTACAGGGCCATCTACTGGTGATATATATTAAAATGGACAGGACAGTAACCTTTGCGAAAAAACACTTAGGTGTAACAATTCAGCCAAACAGTTTCGGAGTTTAGCAATCTAATTTATGAACAAACATTTCAATGTGCAACATCCACCTTTCTATATATACACAGGTGCAATGTATTTTACGACGTCTGCTACTACGAAAAGCGCAGAGGTATTATTATCCAGATCGATAGTACACTGCGTCTGGCGGCGCGCCTTTATCGCAAATGCTAGTATGCATTGCCGCAAACCTATAAAGCCCGCATAGGGATTACTAAGTATGTATTCAGATACACATGATGTCGTTTATATGTTTTCTAGCTCCGGGTAAATATTGCGCTTTATGATTATTGACGTCCTTGTTGTTTTCTCCTTCTACTATGACTTATGTTTTAAATATATAAAAATCAGAAGACGCTTAGTAAGATTTAATAAATTCTTATAACTATTTTCTGATATAATTATGTATGTAATTCCATAATGAGAATTATTTAAATTTATGCTAGTAATTAAAAAATGAAGAAGCCGAAATGTTTGATTAAAGGTATTTAAGGAAAAATACCCCGAACGAAACAAAATCAACACGGATGGATTGGCAGGATATACTTATATTGCGTGGTGATATATGCTATAGCCTTTCTCGATAAATGAGCTATCTAACACTGAAAGAATTTTTCTTTATAATATTAGTATAGATTATTTTAAAATTCGATATAATCTGTCTTATTTATCTTATAAAGTAAAGGGATAAGGGTGTTTGCTGCGTGTTTTCTGTACCTATAAATAATTACCATTAATAAATTTAATTCTTCCACGTTGTCACTAGGGGCGCTGTTAAAAATGTATGAACAAAAGCAGAAAATTCAGCAGTATTGCAGAATTAACAAAACTTGTAATAGCCTTGCGAATCGATACAAAAGCGCATAGCAGACGACAGTTCCATTAAAGGTCAACGAATGCAGTCAGACTGTACCCATACAAGGGCTTATCGACTGTCGACATTTATACATATAAGGGAGGCTACATTTACCTTTTTTTTTCAATAGCCATAAGACTGTTGAGGGTGGAAACGGTTTTTATATGAAAATAAATTATGACACGTTTAAAGACTTATTCCTAGATACAAGAATATACTATGTAATGCTAATTAGAATATTTTGATTTGATGAAATGCGCATTTTCTCGATTATAACGTTGCGCCCTGACGTGGCATTGGCAATGTCATAACACAGATAACCTTTCCTGTCACATGCGTCCTAACAGTTTTAAACAACTGTTCTCATCATGAAACACTCTTTTAGTAGGTACGAAACAGCGCTTCCAATAGTATCATTAATATATACGTCATTTGAACATTGAAGATATTTTGATTTAAGATATATTAAACTAGTTGTTACAAAAAAACAATAAATGAGTCATCCAAGTGTGGGAATAAGGAGCACAAACATTGACACTTCATCGTTTCGATGCTTATTGTAACCATAGTTCTAATAACAACACGTCTCGAATCTTTATATCTTAAATAATTACACTCTTCCAGAGATTTCCATCCAAATTTTTGTAAAGTAACCTAGCATACTACAGGGCGCCTGGAGACAGTTCTATTTCTAACGTAGAAGCGAATGGGAAGAGAAACAAAAGAAAGAAATCTATACCCACAGCATTGTAAGCTATAAGTTTGACTACAGTGTAACTAAGTGGAATCTATTACATTCTTGTCTTTGCGAGTACAACTTTTTTTAACGCAAGAAGTAAAATGTTTATAGCCAACGGGTGTAAAATAGAATTCATTGGTACAAGATCACACTGGTTTTGTTTGACCTCGCACAATATCATACTTTTCGATGACATTCCAAATACATAACATCACTTAAGTAGGCAAGTACATAAAAACATGCAGCGTCCGAGATAAAATCCACTCGTTTATTGGTTAACACTATCTCAACGAGATACCAAATCAGATGAGATAAAGACTATACAAGCGTTATTAGAAATATACTATTGTTATTTAATGTCATGGAATAAATATACAGGTCATCTGATTTTTCAATTATAGTTAAAGCAAAGTGATTGCACTTTACGTAATAGTAGGGCACAGTGTCATCTAAAAATAGTGACGAACGTCGAAAGTTCTAGAATTTATACAGATTCAACGAATTAAGAATCAATATGTGCACCAAGACTCGCACCCAGTCGGCCACAATTACATACATTGTCCGAAAAACCCTGAGTGATCATTGCAATATCTAATAGGAATGCAGTCCTAATGCTTATCAAGAAAACGTTGCTATCTCTAACCTTGACATCAGAACTGGAGTGGCAAGTGTATTAGGGTTAATTAAATCTTTGATTGTGGATATCTAGTAGAGGGCGAGGCGGACGTTGTCCTGCCTTGATAATATAAAAATTCTAAGTCAACCGCAGCGCTACCTACCGGGTACAATTGTGAATCTAAACCATTTTTGAATCCACCTGAACACACAAAAAATTTAGGCAAAATATGTCGAACTGTTTATGAGGAGTTCAGTCATATACACACGGACAGAAGAATATATAAAGATACATATAAAGATGTATAATAATAGGTCATTACCTATGAAATTGCCGTTCTGCAGTACTGGCCATTTCAAATCAAAATAATTTTTGTTTCGCTAAGAATTCTAATTTCAAATTAATTTTATTTTAAAAACATGGAATTCTTTTTGAAATAGTAGTCAATGTTTATTGATTAGTGTTACATTTCAATTCGAGTAATTATGGAATATGAGTACCGTCGTGGCAGCAACGCGGCACAAGCGGCACGCAACATCAACGACGTTTACGGAGCTAACACTACAAACCAACGCACCACCTGTTATTGGTTTGCTCGCTTCCGTTCTGGGAATTTCGACCTGAAAAATGAACCTCGCGGTCGTCCTAAGACTTTGGTCGACAATGACGAATTAAAGGCGATTGTGGAAGCTGATGATACACAATCTACGGCTGAATTAGCAGCAGCTTTCGACGTTAGCGTCAAAACAATATTGGTCCATTTGCGTCAAATTGGCAAGGTAAAAAAGCTTGACAAATGGGTGCCCCACGAACTCAATGATCGCTAGCGCGAAGTACGCGTCGAGACGTGCCTTGCACTGCTCAACAGACACACAAATGAAGGAATTTTGAACCGCATTGTTACCTGCGATAAAAAATGGATTCTGTTTGATAACCGCAAGCGCTCAGCAAGTTGGTTGGATCCTAGTTCAGCAACTAAACAATGCCCTAAACGAAAACTTACCCCTAGAAAAGTGATGGTCACTGTTTGGAGGTCTAGCGCCGGTGTGATTCATCACAGCTTCTTACCAAACGGAATGAGCGTTACTGCAGATGTGTACTGTGAAGAACTGAACACAATGATGGAAAAGCTGGCACATCTCCAACCAACATTGGTCAATCGCTCGTCTCCGCTACTCCTGCACGACAACGCGCGACCTCATACTGCACAGCAGACGGTCTCCAAGTTGCAAGAACTGGGGTTGGAAATTCTCCGTCATCCACCCTACTCACCAGATCTTGCGCCTACAAACTACTACTTTTTCCAGAATTTGGATAACTCCTTGGCGGGAAAAAAAATCAATACCCGAGAGGCAGTACAAAATGCCTTTGAAGAATTTGTTGCCTCCAGTCCAGCTGATTTCTTTAAGAAGGGCATCAATAAACTGCCACTGCGTTAGCAAAGATGCATTGATTGCATGGGTGATTACTTGAGACGAGACGAACTTCTTAGCCTTCCATGGATTCACCGTGCGGGTGAAAGACCTAATATATACGTGTAAGAGGTCAGTATGACGAATGCATATTACCTGAAGAGCGCAATTCAATTAGGCAACAATTACATGACCATAAAGCGAGTGACCGCTTTAAAAAACAAGTGGTCTCAAATTATCTACACCACGTATTTAAAAAAAACGATGACGTTATACAACTAAAAATATATATTTATTGCCTCCTTAAATATAATTAATAATTATGTCGGTTTGAAGGGAAAATACAACGCGGTTAATAGACGAAGGTAATATTCAAGGTCGACAGTAATACGATTATAAGAGATTGTTAGCCCATAAAAATAATTATAATTTGTTCGCATTTTCGTATAAAATACGTAGGCAACCGGCGATGTTAATACACTGAGTACTAGACGAAGCGTTAGCTAAGATTTTAATCCAATCAAGAGTGTGGTCTTCGGCGTTCTTAGAGCGTAATACAGAACTAGTTTTAAAAGTAATCAATTACGCAATCCGAGAATGATCGCAGACGTGAATAACACGTTTTATGTAATTAAAATAGGTTTATCAATCGTTATAATTAAAATTACCGCGCCGTATGTAAAGCAAATGATACTTTTTTTTCTCGAACTGACTACACTATTGACCTAGCAAGGCCTCAACAGCTTCACCGGACTATGAAATGATACTTATTTTTTTCAATAATGACAACACTTATTTCGGTGCAGTCTTACATGACCTACAATATAGTTTTTGGCGGGATCTTGGAATGTCATCTAGTGTGTTATTTGGCTCTATATTTTGTAATATTGGTGGTGTTTAACATAATATAGTTTGATTATTGTGCAAAAGTGAAATAGAAGGGAAATATAACCACGGAGTATGGATTCTGGCTTGTCAGAAAAACTCCCTGGAAAGTTTTAACAAGAGGGTCACCATCTTGTTAGTTCCTTGAAATTATCGCAAGACACTTGTAATATCCTTACCTACTTGACAATGGCAATAATAATCTACTAGAAGATTGGTTGCCAGAAATAAAATAAAGAAAGAATTACAATAATAGCGATCGCCGAACAGTTTCCTGAACTTTTAAAAGAATAATCAATACCAACTTTATACGATCATAAAGCTCAGGTAAGGCGAATACAATTTCAAGATGGTAGAGTGATATACACGCTTCCGCGGCAAGTCAGAGCATGTGACATCCGTCATTTTTCTAAATTTTATAGAAACTCACGGAGTCGCGGGCACAGCCAGTCCTGATTAAATTCATAAATTACTAGATTGCATTTTGTTACACTATATGGAATATATATATATATTATATTAAGAATGAAATTTAACATTGACCTATTCATTCCGGTAAAACCAGTACATGATTAATTTTATCAGAACGCTATGACGTCGAAGCCGTTCAGAAAACTCAACGGATAACCTTTGGATAAAAAACTATTTGTAGAATAAACAGTTTTTCTCACGGTACCGGCCTTTCTAACTCCGTGAATCAATTAGAAAACTCAGACATACTCGAAAGAATTTTCTAGGAAATGTTTCTAATGTTTTGATAGTACTGCAATATAAAAAGTCGAAGTTCACATAGTGTTTTAAAAAAAACCTTTTTTAGTTGGATTACTTATGACTTATAACTACATATCTGCATATATATACATCTCAGTTAAACAACTGATAGGACTTTGATAATAGAGAATCAGTAGTACCTGAATACACGCGAAGGAAAAATTTGTTGAATAGCCTTTCAGTAAATTTGTCCCTAAAAAATCTAAACTTGGTTAAGCCAACAAACTATAAACAAGTCATGAAATAGATAAGTTTAAATGAAAATTGACTCGAGGCAGTATTTAAATATAATTCCTAGTGTAAAAGGCGTTTGTTGAATGGAGATAGACGTTATAGGGAAATAAATGCACTCGAGAGAGGGTATTAAAAGTGTACCTATCTGGGAAAGAATGGATTATAATAAATTAAAGAAGAATGGTTGGGAAGAGTCAAGAACAAGAAGAAGAGTTAGCACACGAAGTAACTTTTCAGACTTTAGTTAAAAAAAGATACTAGAGTAGCTACCGAGTATGTCATCCTCTTTGGCAGACTGGCTAAAACTTTTGTATATATATGTAAATAGAATGTCGTTCAAACAAATGAATGATCGCGTCTTTGTATAAATCCCATATTTATGGAGTTATAAATAAGCAGTTATTTTACGCATTCAGAGTATTATTATTACGCTGTCCGTGTCAGTATAAACTCTTATAGTAGTGAGCCCGAAGCTCCTACACTAGTATTAACCATATTATATCTGCATAGCGAGAAACATAGAATGTTTCATTTTGCGGAAATCTTACTTGTAATCACTCAAATACTCTTCATTTATTTGAGGCTTTGTTTACGGTTATTTGTTTATTCGTATAATAAAAAGCAGAAAAGAATTTGATTCATAAGGAACTGCGTGGAAATACGTAACCACTGCAGTTTGCAAAGCATAATATTTTATTATGGACTATTATTTTACTATACTATTATGTATATTCTAGAACAGTATTACTTCAAATATATTATTCACATATAAGCAGAATTACGTTACATTATTAATTTGTACTTATTATCTCAATAATGATAAATTAGCCAACCAAATAGTTAACATAAATTTAATTATTATTAATATTTATGCAGTGTGATTCATGACAGTAGTATTTTAAAATTATAGATATTTATGTACTTTGAATTCTGTAGAGTATAGAATGTAAGAAACAGAACTGAAGCAAAAAGTTGAAAATCATATGAATTAGTAATTGGTGGAATAGACTTTCTATGAGTAAGAAGCTCAAGGCAGCGTAAATTCAAAGCCATTCAAATAATTTATAGTAGAAATGAAGGATTATTATTTCGAAGTACAATCCTTGAATATATTTTTGCTCTGCCCTTTGTCCTGGTTACAAATAAAGTATTTCCTTTTAAAAGAGGCCAATGCCAGGAATATTAACCGCAATCACACTAAGTAGTTTTAACATCTGCAATAGCAAATCGTGAGGTCACGCACCGTCATATCTAAACATAGATCCTAGCTGTGATAAGTGTTCGCAGCGTGCAGCGCTTTATCAACTGCGGGCTAATAAAGGAAAATAGATTAGGAAAAAGTTACGTTGGAAATATTTTCCTACATGTACACACTTTAAAGTTTCTTGAAGTTAACGAAATAAAATCTTCTATACATATAATAAGAATGTCAATCTAACGTGTCTGTACTTTTTTTTAAATTTTTGTGAAAAAATGTTGCAGATGTCTTGGAATAAATAATAAAATGCATTTCAATCATTTTTAGGAATGTCTGTCTGTCTGTTTGTTTGAACACGCATCACTTCAAGTACTGCGTTCACGATAAAACCTTTTCAAGAGAATCATAAAGAAAAGTGCAATATAATCTTTGTTTCATTACAATAGGTCCGGTCTATCAAAAGTTATTGCAATTTTAATGGCGACGCCACTTAAGTACGAGAAAAAAGTAGATAGTAATTGGACTTAATACATTCAGATGAGTTTATTAGTTACTGTGTTATACACCAGGTCCCTGTCGGAGGAAGTCGCGGGCACAGCTATAATATATAAAAGTATTAATTGTTTTATTGTGGAAAGAACTACCTATCATATGAAGTAACAATATTAATAGAAGTATAATAACACTAGATAGTTGCAATAAATTCAATTAGGTTGCTCTCTGTAGATTACAATTACACTGCAACCTAATGATAGACGTAAAACTAACATTAAGATTCATTTAATTCTAACTTTTAAGGACGTTGCGACATCGGTTTTTGGGTCAAACGCAACGACAAGTACGACAACACTCGTTTTAATTAGAGTTAATTCTAGACAGTCGTACCTAGTTTGCATAGTGACGTAGATTCTATTGCAAGCTTGTGATGATTGATATTTAACTCAGAGGCTTTGTACTTTAATCAGACAGTAGCTAAAAATATAACATGGAATAAAAAAAATTAAAACTCTGTTGGGGATTTTTTGCACTACAAATTATGATAATGAGTTAGTTAAAATGTGCATTAACAATCTCCTGATTTGTACAGAAATTTTAGAGATTACTTAGTTTTTACTTGTATAATTCTTACAGAAATCTGCAAATCTCCTCAAGATCATTTCTATAAATATTACAGTATCCAGACACAATCCCAGTCAGACGTCATCGTAAAGGGCGAAGTCCCAGACGTATTGCCTTAAATATTCGACCAGACGATATATTTAGACAAACGCCGAGTCAAAATATTCACAACTTTACAACGATATTATATGTATAAGCATAAAACATCTTAAAAGCCATGAAGTACAACTACGTTCAGAAATTACAAAAAATCGGTATTCTACATTACAAATTAACATATTTAGGCCTAACTAAAACGTTCATAATGAATGCATTTTAACAGAGAATAGAAAGAGCTGAGGAAAGTCGAAGAGGAAAAGTGCATCAATTTTAAAAATAAGACAAGTCAGTAATTTTTTCAGGTATTTTACTTTTACTTCATCGCCACTTAGAATCAAGAGATTGTGATCAAAAGTTAGCTTGTTAATCGATAAAAAATGAAAGTAGTTGACCAAAAATGTACACAAAAGTGTGTAAAGTTTAGTACAGGGGACTGCAAGATCAGACATGTAGGCTCTAATACTCTATGGTGAAATACCTAAAAGGTAGTGTGCCTATTCGAATGATCCATCAACATCACAACTCTTACTACAGCAAAGAAGCAGTGTTTACATTTATGTTCTACTTTAAAAAATTTGCGTGGAGATACCATTTTACGTTGTTCCAATTTATTTTGTTTATTCCTCGAGTAGTATCAACCTTTTTCCGAGTAACCCTTACAAGGACTGCAGTTATCAATGTAGTTTGTAGACCGACATTAGTTATCGCTAACTTCAAAATAACTACATATGTCACACGTTTAATAAAAAAAAATAGGTAACATAAAATTTACGTTTTTCGACTTTTCACCAGAAAGTAAATTAACGTTAGAATACGTGCAATTCCACAGCCACTTCAATGCGATCAAGACTATGAGAATAGACGACTGTTGTTCTCTTTTTAATTTAAACGTGTGAAAGAATTTTCTCCGAACTCCGAAGATACTTAATAAAGTGAAGTAAAATGAAACAAGTCGATGTTTTAATATAATCTTAATTAGCATAATTTATTTAAAAAATGCATTATTCAGATTTATCTCATTATATTCTAAGATATGTACGTAATTCTTCACTACTTAGACTAAATTCAATTTGATGCTAAACTTTGTAGTGCATCGTGCTATTACTCCATCTGAATTGAAATTATTTAATGAAATATTGCATAAAAAAGTGAATTAACTGAGAACTTTTTTGTACAGTAATGTTTATATTTTCTATAAAGACCAAATAACAATATAAGTACACTACTTCTTTTAGAATTGGATAAAAGCACTTAATTTATTTTTACGATAAATTTAAATCGAACATATAAACTTGGTTAAACTTTAAACGCATTTTCCCACAGAATTGAACTTTTGAATTATTTCAAAAAAATTAAAAGTGCCATGTGTCTGTTTATTATAAAAAGATGCTTATTTCTAGTTATTTTTAGGGTTATTATATTTTGTAACATCCTGTTGCTACATTTTAATTAGTTGACCACAAGCATCGACATTTAAAACCGGTAGTCATGTGGTGTACCGTTGTTTATTGAAACGACGAATTAACATTACAATTTCGTATTTTTAAAACCTGATCAACTGGCTCGAAAGATTGTCCAGATGACATATGTGTGCGAATAGTGAACGGCGCGGCGCCTACGTCGCTTGGCGGTTCAGTGACTCGGCTGCACAAACGGGTTACAGAACGCCGGTAAATCCAAGCTGAGAGCTAAACATGGAATTTGTACCGTGGGAAATTAATTTTTCCATAAGCAGATCCCATTCAATCTTCTATACTCTACAAAACTGCTGCACTGCTAGTAGAAATAGGTCAAGAACAGTCGCAGCAGCGAAAGACGACAACGACTACTCCCTGACCAAATACCTACTAAATGTACATAAGTTAGCAACAATCAGAAATTTTCAACATGTGTATGCGGAGCACTCCACTAAAATATGCAATTTTTGAAATATGTAGAGATGTAGTTTACAGTTAGGTTAATAGATAAGCCTCAAAATAGGTAAATAATAACAATATAATATATACTCAGATGAAACATTGGCGAAAATGACAAACATTGCAGAAGTGCTGGTATATTGAATTTTAGGCCATTTGGATCATCGTTGCTCACAAACTGCCAATATATAATGATTAATTTGATCCATGTAAGGCATATCATAAAATCTGAGTTAGAAAATTTACAAAATAATAAGAAACAAGTACATTATAAAGTCTTCTTACACTTTATGTAGCATCAACCTATAACATATAATTAATATTCATATTATATTATTTTCTATACAATGGGACCACATATTGTTTTACAATTGGACCTCATTATAGTTTATGGGATACTTGAAGGCTCTGCATATCTTATCCTGACTTGATAATAAAAAAATCTTAAAATTCAATCACACCGCTACCTACTGGGTCCAATTGTGTATCTAAACCATTCTTGACTCTAATTGAACACAGATAAAAAATGTCATCAAAATCTGTCCAACCATTTAGGAGGAGTTCAGTCACATACACCCGGACAGAAGAATTATATATATAAGGATATACACCTGCCTCAGGACTTCTCCAGTTTTTTTTGCACTAAAAGGTCTAAAAAATAAACTCTAATGTTGCTTAAAAATATGCATTGCTAACCAAGACATAATTAATATTATATTGTTAATATTAAAAAATAATGTATATTAATGGATTAATCGTAAAAGAATTTGCAATTTAAAACATATTATTCTATGAGCAAATAAATATAGAGCTTATAATATATTTTGTGTATATATAAATAAAAAGTGAAATAGACATTATAAAGAGCATCTATTAGTTCATACGTTTTCCTAACGGTGGAAATTAATGGATGAAGAAAATTATTCTATTATGTAATGTATTTCAATTCTTTGGTAAAGAGTACTAATATGGCGCTATCATTTAATTATTTATTTTATGATTAATTTCAACGACATTTCATTTAAGAAAAAATTATATTTTTAATTTATACATTTTAAAGTATGTGATTTATTAGAAGCCATTTTTTATACCAAAGTGCATACATTTTCCTAAAATCATCAATCTACATAACAATACTTCAATTGAGATAGCCACAATGCAAAAAATGTTATCATAAATAGTCCTTTTCTCTATATTGCGTAAATAATTTACCTACAAACAAGCTGACTCCACTGGTTTAGAAGAAAAAGGAAAATACTCCTTTCTGGAATCATATAAGGCTCTCAAATGTTGAAAGACTGCAAAATACATTTTATTTTTATATTACTTTTATCATAAAAGGTCGTCCAACAACTCACGACATACCCACGCTTCATAATTTCTTAAAAATAAAACAGAGGTTGTAGAATAAATACATAATGACTCACCTTCAACGACATTATGAATTTCAATCGATTTTCAGTTCACAAAATGAAGACATACAGTCATTATTTTCAAATTATTCAAACTTCTTCACTGCACACTTACAATAAAATATGTAACATATACACACAAATCAGTTACGTAATATGTATCAAGAGAAAATATGTATATATATTTCTTTAGCAAATAATTATCGAAATTCACTACGCATCAAGACAATAATAGATCGAAATTGTTTATTAGCGTAAAAACACAACACGTCCTCTACGACCAGCGATAACACTTCGTTTAATTATGACAATTTTGTATCAGATGAAATGCGCGCGGATCGTCGTTTTGACATTGACAGTTCGCACGTTCCAGTTCACGCAATGATTATATTATAGAATCTGAGCACCTAACTGATATTCGTAATGACTATAATATAAAAAGCGGACATCTTTGTGCATTATAATAGTAGAAAAATTATTATTCCTCATATAATATATTATAAGAATATGGACATACAATAACGTTTAGAGAACTAGATTAGAGATACTTTTGTATATTTCGGTGTAATAAAAATAAATTCATTATTTTCCAATAGATCGCTTTTGTAGTCAATTTGTCGCATTTTATAAGTGCGATAAGGTTATACTAGATGGCGTAAAAAAAAAAGTTTGTTGTAATAATACCTTTCAGGCTGCTTTGCTTTGTCTGACTCAATTGTATTGTGAATATTTAGTGTTTATGATCTTGAGATGAAAGAGAAAACGGTCGTGACTGAATCGCGGTGAACTGACGCAAACGGTGGCCAAGCCGGAATTGACAGACAGAAAAGTTTGGCTGTGCGTTCTGTCGGATCATCTATTATAAGCTACTCCTCTATTGGGTAGCCTGCAAGAAGCAATCCCCCAGTAACAGCCAGAATTGATAAGCCGTTATTTTTCATCAGAAAAACGCTAGACCACGCTTATAGATGATGAATCATGAGAAGCTCCCGGAGCTTGGTTGGGAGCCTCTTATACATTTACTTTATAGTCCGGACCTGGTACTGAGTGACCATTACCTACTCCTATATATGGTGAATGATTTTGCTGGCGAAAAATTTGCCTTAAGAGAGGCATGCGAAAATCAATAAATCAATTACCCTATAGTTTTTGCCAATCAAAAAGTTAGGAGAGATTGTTTTTGGATTGTACTGTGCTCACCATTAGGTACAGCGCAGTCACTTTGCTGTGCTACAATAAAAAAAAATGAAGCTATCAAATGACAACATATTATTGAACAAAACAAGCGCATATTGACCTAAATTGGATCATTGTAACCATACTAAATAAACCCTCAACTTCATGCAAAATAATAGATTTCAGTTTACTACAGCCAATATTTCCTTATCCTCCAATTATAATTCCTTTGCAGTTAAGCGACTGAAGTGATTTATTTTTAATTGAATGTTTTATATCTATGAATACTTTAGATCTTTGAACCCGGCAGGCGTCGTTCTTGTCTAGATTTACATTTTTCGACCAAATCTTTTTCTTCTATTTGTCACGTTAATAGGAAACATAATGTGAATCTCAGCACATCGTGATATTTTTTAGTTAAATATATTTTTTTATATTCATGACTTATAAAACACTGACAAAGAAAATCTGCCTACCACGTCAGCTAATTGAAAATAAAATAAAATATATAGAAATATAATTAAAAGTTTTAACTGTCAGTTATACAATGTTTAATGTTCACATAATATTTTTGTCGACATAACTTAGCTATTACAAAGTAATAGAACTACTTTAATTTTAATTATTGAGAAGCTGTTACAAGTTTTGCAACCTTCTGGGTAACAAATTATGAAATGACGTCGGGCTTGGCTGCATGGTCTAGATACCTTTGCGTTCTTTTTTAGGTTAGAAAGAACAGAAACCAAAATAGAATTTTTGGCGGGATTTTGGAATATCATGTAGTAGATTTTTTATTTTATTCATAACCTTACGTTATTTGACTCTATGTTTTGTAATATTGACGGTGTATTACGTACTGTAGTTCCGTTATTATGCACACGTGAAGTAGATGGGAAATAATACCACGGAGCATGAATTCTGACTTGCTACAAAAACTCCTTGGAAAGTTCTAAGAAGGTGGCTTGTAATACCATTACTTACTCAAGAATGCCAGTAATAATCTACTAAAAGATTGGTTGCCAAAAATAAAAAAAACTAAACAAAAACTAAAAAGCAACTCTGGGCGTTAAATAAGTTGTGATAGTGTATTCTTGAATTCATCAACCATGAGATGAGTTTTAACAGCTTCTGCTGCAGACTTGGCATTATATATGTCGGAGTGTGCGGTCAGGAGGTGCGCGCGGAGTGTGGTCGCACGATCCGTCCCAAGTTCGCACTCTACGCATCGGTAGAGCCGAGCCCCGCGATGTCCTCCGCTACGTAGCACGTGCTTGCGAAGATTTTCCTGTACACACAAGAAATAAACAAGTGTGTATGTCCTTATTATAATATATCATTATTATAATAAGTCCTGGTGGTCTAGTGGTTTGATCGGTGGAATATCATTTGTTCGAACCCCGGCATGTACTAACGAATTTTTCGGAATTCACGTACGTTTATTAATTTAAATTCGTAAAACTATCGGCTGACGGTGAAGAAAAACGTCGTGAGGACACCGGAACCTGAGAAACGTTCTGTTGATAAAAAACTGAGGCCGAGTATACACAATTAAGTGTGTCAACGACCAGAGGGCGCTTAATGTGAAATGAAGCCGAGTACACCCGATTCAGTGTCACAACCCGAGCGTAACGGTTCACAATTCAATACGCTTAAAGAAGTTTTCACTTTAACAAACTTTCTTCTTCGATAACTCTTTATAGATTAGCAAATTCGGTTGAGTACGAAACAGGCATAATATCCCGACATGTATCAACATATTTCTCAATTCAATTTTCTATTTTCAAATAATTTCAATTGGTAACACTATCGACTGGCAATGATCGCAGTGAGTAGTGAGTTGTAAAAGATTATGTAAGAAATTAAACAAGACAAACAAAAATATTCTGGCCGGGTATATTTTAAACAAATGAAGAGTGACGTCACGTGCACATGAACACCCGTGTGGTAAAAACGACAATTGTGTCCCTCTGGATTACAATCACCATAAACTAAGTTTAACCACCGCGATTAGGAATGCAACATCGTTCATAAAAAAACATCGATGTTACGTCTGCATGCCTGACCGCATTAGTAGTAGCACATAGGCCCGTCGCGTTTCGGGTTTATCCTGTAATGATGGGCAACCAAACGGATCGGTAAGGTGTCTGTACACGACATACATTTGTCATAATGCCGTCACTGTAACACGTTTGGTTTGCCGTCTTTCATCAGGTTGTGTATATCCGGTCGCTGAGAGGTGTGGAGGCTGGCATGACAGCGGCGATTGCCGATGTATTGTACATAGCGCGGTGGTCGCCATATTTTTGAATTGCGATGTTGCAATTGCAATACCCTAGGGGGTACTGTTGTCGATGCCCACCTATAGTTTTTTTGCTAAAGATTGTCAACTATACAGTGACAACTCTTTGTCATATTCATATCAAAAAAATAATAGCATCAGATTTGATAATATAGTTTGTCATTAAATATCCTCTTACCAAGCTTCCACACTTGAAACTGCAGTAAGGACAAGCGTAAGGTTTGATTCCTTTGTGACAAATCATATGTCGTTTCATATGACTGGCTTGGTCAGTTTTGAATGGGCACAGGTTGCACTCGTGGTATTTCTTTTGGCCATGGGAACGCCGATGTCTAAAATTGAATAAGAACGAATAAACAAGACAAGGATCGAATAGGCGTATGCAGCCTATTCTAGTATATAATACAGCTAAATATTTTTGTACCAAAAAGAGAATTTTAATAAGAAAAAAATAATTAATTGCAATTACGCAGAAAAAAGTAACATAACTGACTCAAACGACTATAACATACAAGAATAGATAAATCGTGTTTAACCTTTCCAAATAACTTTAAGTTTTTAATTCTAAATAATAATAATAATAATATCTTAATGTTCCAAGGCAATGTGTACATAATTAACAGTAATATTGGTGTCTGCACTGGTTACAAACCGTATCGCAGATATCACAATTTCATATAAAGTAAATTTTCAAAAAAAAGTATTAACCGACTTCAATATCAATCAAAAACCCATAAGGCACTAAAAAGCGGAAAATAAATAGTTTATCAAATTAACCAAATTAAATAAAACATATGAATATGTGTGCTACCTAGAGATGTATTGAAAGTCGGTGCCAACCGAAATTTCAAATTTGTTCCAGGTAGAAATGTATTACAGAGACGCGATTGTGGACTTAAACTTTGTACCTATGTAGATGATATGATTTTCGGTTTGCACCGACTTCCAATACATCTCTAGGTACCACACATATTCATATGTTTTATTTAATTTGGTTAATATGATAAACTATTTATTTTCCGCTTTTTAGTGCCTTATGAGTTTTTGATTGATATTGAAGTCGGTTAATACTTTTTTTTGAAAATTTACTTTACTTTTCCATTTTTAGTGTACATAAATATATTTTACTAGCAGTGCCCGCGAACTCCGTTCCGCCTTAAGTATATTAAAATATGCGCATTTTTGCGGTATGGTATCTAACGGCATGGTATGCGATATGGTTTCAATTGGTTGTACAATAAGTAACGTTTGGTACGAACGCAACCTTATCAATAATCCGCGATAGTTTCTACCACCAACTCGGCTACCATCGCTTCACACATAATACACCTTAAGTAATGTAATTACAATGCTTGCGTCATGTTGCAACACAGCAACGAACATAAACACAATAGGCTCCTAAGAATTGAAGAGTTTTTTTATAATATTGGTGGCAAACGAACATACGGGTCACCTGATGGTAAGTGATTACGGCCGCCCATGGACACCTGCGACACGAGAAGAAACACAGATGCGTTGCCGGCCCTCAAGAAAGGAGTAGGCTCGTTTCTTGAAAGTTTTCTTACTTTGTCACGGATCCCATAATCAGAACCTAATCAAACTCTCATCAAACTACCCTTGAAGTACATCCTTTCCAATAATGAATCATCGAAATCGGTTAGCGTGATATTGAGTTATTCGTCTATTTGTCGTGTACATACTTAATGCAAATTTAAAACTTATATGGTTTTGCACTGGATGCCGTTGTCGGAACTGGATCAAATTGAAATGGGACCACACGGGAAGTACCAACTTTCAAATAAAAAAAGAATAATCAAAATCGGTTTACCCAGTCCAAAGTTATGAGGTAACAAACATAAAAATAAAAAATAAAAAAAAATACAGTCGAATTGATAACCTCCTCCTTTTTTTGAAGTCGGTTAAAAATGAAAACTACAACAAACAGTGACTTAAACATATGTAATAAATAAAAAACTTAAATATACCTATAATCTTAATTAATTAATTTGTAATTAAAGTATGTTGTTTTATTGAGTTCCTAATGCGTATCACATTTGATGGTAATTTTAATCTTTATTTTAGACACAAACATTCGTGTAGAGCCATCTATTATGAAGAGGAAAAACTAATAGAGGATGAAGAATTTTAATAGCGACATCTGTTATTGCTCCTGTAGTGCTATATAACTTGTAGAATAAAGTTGCAAAGTATTTAAAGTAATTACTAGAATGTTAACTAGATGGCTATTTACATTTTTTATATTATCTCAAGATTAGAAAAAGTAATATAAAATACAAAATTACACAAACCTGGCGAGTTGGTTTAACGTATTCGATACATAAGAACATTGGTCGTATGTACACTTATATGTTTGGCCAATAGACATACAGCCGCTTGCTAAATGACGAGACAGTACAGTTCTGAAAAAAAAAGTATAAAAATAGTACAAAATATAAATTATCTTCAATATTATATGTTCCTCTTTTACTAAAATCAAAGGTTACAACAATCGTGTATCAGTAAATTACGGGAAAAGCAAGTTTTTGTGAAATTATTAAAATACGTATATCGCACCTTTAATTAAAAAAATAAGTATTAAAAAAATCAATTTTGGGAGAAAAGTTTTGACCATATCTACACGTTCGACTTGAAATTATCACTTAAAAAAAATTGAAGTGCTAAGTCAGTTCTAAAAGCGGGAAAAGTAGTGTAATTATATTTGTATTTAGTTGTAGAAAATATCATCATTATTGTAACAGAAAGGCGTTTAAATAAGCATTTAAAACAGTTCGTAGTTAATTCCCTTTTTTTAATAAAATGTGTTATAAAATAATTTCAATACAGACGGAGTAACAACATAATGCATTAGCATAAAAATGAATTAAGTCGCACTGTTACCGAAAAAACTACGTATATTTAAAAAATGGCATAAACTGGAGTAATTAATGCTTTTTTAAAATATATCAAAGTAAGTACTTTTTATTAAAACATCGACTTATTTAATTTTAATTCACTTTTTTAACTATCTTCATAGTTTTGATTGTATTGAGGTGGCTGTTGAATTGGACGTATACTTCTCCCAACGCTAATTTACTTTCTGGTGAAAACTCGAAGAGCGTAAAGTTTAAGTTATTTTTTTTTATTAAAGAACCGAAATATTTATAAATCATAAAACTTCTAAAGCCTACTTTGAATACTTCGGTTATGTATATATAAACCGTGCATGGGCTACACAGTGCATTACCGCAAGACGTGGCGACGCAATAAACCCTAAGTTATAACGCAAGTTAGATCATCAACGGTGTTAGATACTCGGAATGGGTTCTAGATGCTCTACAATGGTCTGAATACGTTTAAACTTGTCCAGTAATGGCGGAGTTGAGTTGATTCATGCAACGCTTTTAGCACCAAATGCTTTGAACTGAGAATATAATATTAAACTTAATTATAAAGAAAAATTTTAGCTTAACGCTATAGGGCTTAATAATCTTTATCTTTGTATATAAATTTCTTCTGTACGTGTGTATGTCACTGAACTCCTCCTAAACGGATGGACCGATTTTGATGACATTTTGTATGCGTGTTCCAGTCGATTCGAGAATGGTTTAGATTCACAACTGGACCCGGTAGGTGGCGCTGCGGATGAATTTTACGATTTTCTTATGATCATGACAGGACAACGTCTACCGGGCCTGCTAGTAATCGTATAAAAAAGTCGTTAATAAATATTAATAATTTTATAAATAAGAAAGTTTGTGAGGATGAATAAATTGTAATAAAACTTTATAGTAATTTAGCTTATATATTAGAATAACAAATAGGCTACAATTTATAAAAGTATTATTGGAAATTGCTAAACCATAAGGAGAAATATAAAATATTTTTTCAAAAATTCTGTTATTTTAGAGCTACATGGACGTCGACTGTATAAACAATTTAAGTTATACGATGATAATATATCGTGCTATAATTTATAATATAAAAATATACACAAACACAGACGAAATCGCAGACGGATTCTAGTATATCTGTATAAGATCTATACAACGAAAGCTATAACGAAATTTGCTTTTATACAATGCACCACTGCGCATGTTTCTATTTTAAGCAAATAAAAAAATAGATACGAGCTCTGTTACACAGATGGATTGTTTTGACAACTCTATTTTTTTAATTTATTAACTAAGGCATGTCAAAATGTTCAGAAAAATCTATCTAACCTGTTAACCTGTCTTTACTGCCCTGTTTAAAAAATAAATAATAAGTAAGTATAAATAAGAAATAAGTAACTAACAATAGAATTATTAGTATAGTCTTTATTAAGCGGCAGTCTATTATTGTCAGACATCGGCATATTAATATAAAATTAGAGCATAGAAATATTATGTATATATGATGTGTCGACATCAAAATGCGAATATGAAACACGTGAAAACAATAAAATTGTATCAACTATCCGCAACATAAATAATTCGATCTCAAAATACCGGGCATCCGGAGAGCAATTTATTACCACGTGGTATAAAAATGTCATCGTTGGTAACACCGCAGGCGGGAATGTGTCGCGCGTGCGCATAATCAAAGCGTTCGTGTCAAATTATGGAAGCGTTCGGATATTTGTGAAGGAGTTGAGATGACGTCCGACATGAGATGCATCCGCCGGTAATCATACCAACGTCAGACGAATGAACGCAGACACGTTGATGTGACATTTGTTTTATTGTTTGCCTTTTGTTTGTTTTCAACGTGCCGTTTAGAACAGTAGTCGGCAAACTAGTCATCCAAAAGAAACAAATATAAACAATTTTAAGCTGAAATTTATTCAAAGAGCCTTTTTTCTTTTTAACCTTATTTTTGACAATCAATCTTCTAGATTATTACTGCTATTGTCGAGTAGGTAATAATATTACAAATATCTTATCAAGTATTTCGATGATCTGACAAGTTGTGCCACCCCTTGTTAGAATTTTCTAGAGACTTTTTTACTTTTTTTTTTTATGTCATACCTGATGTTAAGTGATCACCACCGCCCATAGACACTTGCAACACCAGGGGAGTCACAAGTGCACAGCCAGCTTGTGTTGGGGAGGGAGGAAAGGAGAGGGGGAAGGGAGTTGGGCTTCCGGCGCTCTCAGTGACCGAGCCGAGTGTTTCTGTAAGAGGGTAGTACCCCGAACGAGCCGACCCATTCATGCTGAAACCAGTAATAGCTTCAGCGTGGCTCTAACACCTAAAAAATCTTAAGCTTTCCTTTAGTAGATACATTTTAAAAGTACATCTCGAGGTTGCCTTTGCTCAATATATATTTTTTACGTACGACTAGCCGTGTTATTGTTGCTTTTTGAAATTTGCCTTTTTCTGTAGGCTTGCGTTTCAAAAATGTTAACTCATCTCTTACAAGGCAAGTTAATAGATAATATTCTGCACTAAATATTTTGTGGCAAGAGCCGCAACTAAGGAATGAAAGAGCCGCAGCCCGTATGCGGCCCGCAAGCCGCAGTTTGCCGACCACTGGTTTATAAATAAAATATATAATTTATTTCATTCCTAGTCATTATCAAGCCAATTTAAACGCGAATTAAGCATCATATACTAGAATTCTCTTCCATTTTTATTTAACTTACTTGGTAGGAAGCTTCTTTAAACATTTCTTGCACTCCCAGTCAATCGTTTGATCTCCCACCGTCTCCACGATCGTCGGTAGTTTTGGAACTTTGACAACCGTGGTGTGTTCATTTTTCTTGTGGTTGCTCAAGCTTGTTTGCCTCGTGAAATTTGCACCACAGACCCCACAGACAAACGGTCTTTCGAATGTGTGCTGCCTGAGATGTTGGCGTAGTGAAGCTTTTTTGAAAGTCTTCGGGCAAAGCGGGCAGGTGAATTTAAAAACGACTTTTTGATTGCCCCCAAAAGTTTTGTTTTCACGTATAGGAGTCGTATGCAGGACTTCGTGGAAGAAGCACTCGGCTTGCGAGTCGGTGGTGAAAGGGCACTGGCTGCAGTTCCAGAAGACCGACGAGTTTGAAGTCATGGGTTGGAATTGGCATGCATTTGACCTAATGTGTCGAGTAACTTCTTGGGAGAGGACAAAGGCCATACCACATTTTGGACACCTGGAAATAGAACAATAATATAATTTTGTAATAGTTCTGTTATATATGGTAATTCTTTGAGAAGTTGAATTAAGGCAGTTATATAACTTATGCCCCTTGTGCATAATAATATCATCATTATATCACGCAGTTATTTCTAAAAGTTGAGTTTAATGTCAATTATAAGAAAATCCTTAATACTTAAAACATTATTATAAATATGAGTTATTTTTACTTCTTTTTATTATTAGGATGAACGGTTCGTAAATGGTCCTTGAGTGCAATGATGTTTTTCAAAAGAACGCAGTCAGTGCAGTAAGGACATTTCTTCCTTAGATCTTTTACTTCAACTCCCTGTTCTCTCAAATTCTCTTTTCTTTTTATTCTGTGTTCCGACGTCTGTCTATGGGTTTTGGCTTCTCTCGAAGAAATGAATGTCTTCTCGCAGACGAGACAAAAGTAAGCCCTCTGTTTATGCTTTGACTTCAGATGTGCTGCTAATGTTAATGATGATTTAAACTTCGCGTTACAATGCTTGCATTTATGCACTTCCTGGTAATTATCCGTACCGGAAAACGCCAATGGATGTCCAGTTCTTTCGCTGTGCTTTTTCATCTCAATGTTATATTTAAATTCCATCAAACAGGTGGCACATTTGAAGATTGTTTTTTTTCTAATGATAATCGGCATCGATCGGTTGACAACGGCAATAACTTCTTCGTGTTCTGAGCTGGACATATGCTGTAACATATCCTGAGACGTTTCGCACTCAAACTTGCAAAATGAACACCAAAGTTTTCCTTCCATAGAGGCCAATCTCTCTTCATGTTCGTCAGTGTACCAGTGCTGCATGAAGTTCGACAACCAGTTTGTGTAGAACTTACAGGGGCTGCATTGGTATGGTGATTGGTGGACGGTAGCATGAATATTATCTAGAATCAGTTGTTGGTAAACTGTACTGCTCGTATCTCTTGCTTTTCTAAAGTGATAATGAGAAATGAGATGTTTTCCCATTAAATGTCGCTTGACCCTCGATTTACAACCAGCACAGTGAACGAAATTTGTCTTTCGCTTTCTTTTTTTCTTTTCTATTTTAACGTTTAATTTAGCGATCTTTTGTTTTTTTCTATCCTCTTGGCAATAGGTGCCATCCGTGAGAAGTTTAGATGGTCGCGTTACACGTTTCTCTATCTTCAGTGGCTCTAAATGCCCGGAGAATTCTAATTCATGCTCAGGTAGAACTTTCTTTAAGTGTAAAGCTGATAGTAAATGTTTATCATAAATAGCTCTCGAGCCAAGTCTTCTATTGCATGGCCCACACCAATACACTACTGATCCTTTCGTTTGTATGGTCGGCTGCATGATTTGGGTTCTTTCATTGGCACCAGGAACCCATTTCCCCTTGGTGTGACCTGGAGGAGGAGCATCATAATCATCGTCACGGTCAGGTGCATCTGGTATTACAAGCTTCCATTTTCCCCCTGACTGGTCGTGGTCATTAATATCCCAATCCTCATGTTCGGGAGATGCCGGGCGCCATTTCCCACCGGTATAATTTGACGGTGGCTTCCATTTTCCTCCGCTATTGTGCTCGTCATCTTCATCGTCATCTGAGACTTCTGATTCCTCACTGTCGTCAAAACACATGCTGTACGATGTTGGAATATCTTTTTTAACATTTCCACTGATACTGGCAACAGCGTTTATAAGTTTTGTTTCGTTATCAACGTTACTACCAATTCTTAAACTATGACCCCCGATCCAATCCTCTCCTCTTAGATTAGATTCTAAAGGACTCACTCTGGGAATATCGCTAGAGGTTGATGCAACTATCAATGTTTTTCTATCATTGGGTTTCGATATGGGAATCGGAGGGGTTAACCGCACCAGAGAAGTTTTTTTCACGCTACTCTGTAGTTCCAAGGATTGGAAAAAAACATCAGCTCCTAAGCTGTATGTCGGTTCCAATGGATCGATGGAAGTAATACTGGGTTTTGCGGCGTCGTTTTTAATTTTACCACATCTCTCTTTTCTGTGTTTGACGTAGTTGTCCAAGCCAATGATGGTGGCGTTACATTTGATACAGAGATGATTATCTTCATCGTCATCATCTCGTGGAGAAAGCATCTGAAATAAATAACAATATTTTACTGTTGGCAGATAATTCATACGATTTTTTTTATGTATAAGTCGTGGTGATCTAGTGGTTTCACCGGTGAAATATCATTTCGTTGTCCACAGGTTCGAAACCCGGCATGTATCAACGAATTTTTCGAAATTCGCGTACATTTATTAATTTAAATTGGTAGCACTATCGGCTGAAGGTGAAGGAAAAACTTTGAGGACACCTGAACCAGAGAAATGTTCTTGTAGTACTACTGTATGTGCGAAAATTACCCAGAGTTTGAAATCGCCGTTACGTCATGGGCTAGCGTAGTGATTATGCCCATACCTTCCTTTGGAAAGAGGTTCCATGGCCCTGCAATTGGTCTCTCACAGGCTGATGATGATAATGATGTTTATGTATGAACTATTCAAAGATCTATGTAAGAATGTGTCTTTGTAAAGGGACACAACATTGGATTCTATTAGGAATTTAAAAAGACGAGGTAAAAGTTAAGTTATAATTTAAAAGCTAGATAGGATATAACTTAAAACAAGAGGGTTTCATAAACAGTTGTCTGTCGCGTGGTTCGGAGGCATTAGTCGCTGACGTCAGCCCCTGTCACAGATACTGCAGTAATTAATACAACTAGACGTCGAATACGGAATGTCTCACGGAATAGTTTCCGATCATAGCGTATCTATTTATCTTTGTTAGTTTATGCCATTTATGATTATTATTCGTTTTTAGAACTTACTCACATTTTCAGTAAAACAATGATACCTCGAAAAAATCTTATGATCACCTTATAGTACGTCCAAAGTTATTATTTAGAACTATCTGCCAAATTATTTGTATAATTGGTTCAATACAGAACCAACATTATGCACATGTTTGAAATATTTCTATCAATATTAATGTTTTGTATGTAATGTAATGTAATTTTGATCCAAAATTATTTTATTACTACCCCAAATTAGCAACATACAGTCAGGGAACTGTACAATTTCATTTTAATATTAATTTAGTATTTCATAAAATAGTAGTAAAAGTAAACAAGTTCATAAAAAACCTGCAAGATGTAATGGCTGCCAAAACCCTATTTAAAAAAATATTTTAATCCAAAAATAAATGACTTGGATAATTTTTGCTACATATTATATGCCTTGTATAATCTGTTAACTCATTATTTAGTAAGTCAGACGACGTACTTAGCATAAAACGATTGAGTTAGTAAAGTATTTTCATTGTTTCGAAAGCACATGCGGCACTAATAAATCTTATGAAAGTACACAATCATTGCGCATCCTTATATTATTTTTTTATAGAGTTGGGATAATGATTCCGGAAAGCCGTATATTTTTAAACTGTAGCCGGACGATCTATGATTAAAGTTATGTAAATGTGGTAAATATGAAATAACTTTTCTAAGACATTTAAAAAAATACAAGTTTTAATTAATCATTAATTATTTACCATATTATTATGCTGCTAATCGAGTATTACTAATTTTATTGAGAAAATATAACCATATAGATAGTAGAATGTTATAATTAAATTAAAGATACCTAATACATCATTATGTTTGCGATTTTAAATTTATAGTTTAATTACTTTAATATGAAGAAATAAAAAGCATTATTGAAGTGATACTTCTTATGGCGCGGTAGGGAAAAAATTGCGTTACGCGTAAGTTAGGTATGTATTTGTGTGTATGTGTAAGTATGTATAAGTGCCTGTTTGCGTCTAGTACATTACCAAAATAATTAATGTTTAGTTAAATGTTTATTATACTCCGGGACTTAGTATATAGTTTATTAGCGGGCCCGGCGGACGTTGTCCTACCCTGACAATAAAAAAATTCTAAAAGTCATACGCAGTGCCACCTACCGGGTCCAACTGTAAATCTAAACTAATCTTAAATCCACTTGAACAGACCCAAAAAAGTTCATCAAAATCTGTCTAGCCGTTCAGAAGGTTTTCATTCACATACACCCGAACAGAAGAATTATATACATAAAGATGAGCATTCTCATATGTACCTATATAATGTAATACATAATATAAGCCAAAGAAGTTTCCCTTCCTTCGTGTGTACACACTGATACACGTACTGTTTTTTTTACAAATATTTCGAAAAATATAGATTGTTATGTAAAATACGTTATCGCATATCATTTCTTATCGTGAACTAGAATAGTTTACGTTTGAAAGAATGTTGGGATAATCGTCTAAATCGGAACTGCGTGAGTGGACGGATGTATGTTTGTATCTAGCGCAGGAACGTGGCGCGGTGCGGGTGGTAGCACAAGGGTGACAACGCGACGCGACGCCGAAGGACAGCCGTCGAGCTCTGAATCAAACTATCATCTATAACTCGCCGATCACCTGTCCGGCTGACGTTTCGACTGTACTAATGGTTCTCGAAACCTAATAGCAATAAATGTTGCTTTTTATGTACTCTTATTATACACTAAGTTAAGGTTATAAACTTGATCTAGCTCAAATTTTACTAGTTAATTTAGCAGAATAATAAGAAAAGCGTATACAAGTTTATCTATACTTTATGCATTCGGTACTTTATTTCTCTAATAAACTGTGTAATACTAAAACCAAATGAAAGATTAATAGTAATAACCATCTCAGTACAAATGTAAGAACTCCTATTAATTTAAACCAAATAATAACCCTTCATCTATATTTTTAGATACTCTGACAATCGAAAAGAAGCCAATAAAATATTTTTCGGTATTCATAAAAATAAAAATTAACCATCCTTTGTATAATTATAACCAGTTATTTATTTCCGTGAGTGTTTGTTCTCAATTACCTCTAATTTATTACTTTGATTTCCTTTTCATTTATTATTATTATTAATCTCCTTTTAATTTATGTTTTTGTACAAATATAAGCACTGTATCCCTTTTCTTTGTCAAAATTAATATCAGAAATTCGATTACATTGTACAGTTTAAAATTAAAACATGAAAAAGATTTGACATAAATGCAGTTTCAACAGTACATGCACATTGACTACATACAACAATGACTACATACAACAATGACTACATTTAAAATGGCGTTCATGTTAGGGGTGACATCACAACTAATAACTTATATAAAGAAATAATTCTAATGACATATAGAGCGTTTTATGAATAAAACTATACACGAGTTAAAAATTATCCGTGTTGTTACAAAATAGTTAAACACGTATTAAATACTTCTTTTAAAAAAGTGTGGGTACTTTCGAGGCAAGTTCGCGTTATCCTTTTTCGCACGTCTACCCTGTTTTTTTTAGGTGGGGTAAATCCTGTATAGCACACACCTCCAGCTGTCGTCGTGGACAGGGGCAACAGCTGGAGGGTTGTGCCGCGACTCATACCGGCTAAAAACCCCACCGGCCGCACGGCGCGAAATGTAACCAGGGTTTGAATTGCGCGAGCATTCTCCGCGCCCTGGTCACGCGCTCGGGTCGCCCGCGGGTGGTCAGCGGGTTGACCTACGTCTCGAGGGCATCTCGCACCCTCGTGCTTCCTCCAGAAGCAGCGGCCATGACCCGTGCTTCTCTCCACGGGTTCCCATTGTGACATAGGGCGCCCCCACCCTCTGTCGGGAATTTACACCACAGCTGTGACAAGTAGCGAGTCACAGCGGCTACAAGATGGCACAACTTAGCGGTACCATAACAAACAAGGGAAGGAAGGTACAGCTTAAGCGGTACCTTAATCAAGAAAAGAACAGAAAAAAAAAGAAATTACAAGACAAAGTGAAAACAAGACCAACTAACCCGAGACCAACTGGACCAGAACGGAACGACCCCAGACAGATTGACCCCGGACCAATCGACCCACACAAAGGACTCGACAGGGACAAACAAGGACAGACGAGCCAACCAACGACCGAGCGCGGATCTCCACATATGGCGGATGGAAGTGCCGGAAGAATCCGCAAGAACGCACGTCTAACCTAACCTAACCAAAGCGAGATAAAAGAGCAAGATGTCGAACGTTCGGCGAACACGGTGCATTTAATACGAAAGTATCTAAACCTTTTTAAAGCAAGTATTCAATACGTATTTAACTTTTTTGTAATAACACCGTATATGTGTAATTCTCGTATATTGCTCGTCTCATCTAAAATTTCATTCACCATCATATACAACTGAATTTATATGGGAATATTTATTGGGAATTAAAACAAAAATTGTATGTAAAACCACATTTCAAATATATATTCATAGTTCAATATCAAATATTTTAGGTACTTTTCAATATCCAGTATATTTATATATACAACTTCGTAATTCTTCTTCTCTGAAACAGCTTGACCAATTGTGATGTTTTTTTTGTACTCGTAAAGTCATCTGTATGGTCGTAGCTGCATTTGGGCCCGATCAGCAACGCCGTTGTCAAGATCCAATTTTTTTTTAATTTGTGATTTTCACAAAAATAAATCCAAAATTTCAGTCTTCTATCACCTCTCAGTTTTCTTTAATTCGATTTTTTTCTCATGACCTACTAAGGTTAGTCTGAGTTAAAAGATAGACAAGACAAAATCAATGAATTTATCTGATAGATATAAGTGTTTTCTCGAAACTACTTGTACACAAATACAAAATCGAGGTAAAATCGTATGATAACCATTGGTAATCAAAAACAGTGACACGCATCAATCGAGCTCGCGCCGCCTGACACCATTGTGGCTGACAAACAGCTGACAAATGACGTTTGACAAATGGCCACCGGCTTCACTGCCGCGTCATTAACGTCATTACTGTCATTGAGCGTCTGTTCGTGGAACTTTTTAATTGTTCCAAAGTTTCGTGACTTTGATTTTTTCACTTTTTTAATGACATTTCGCCATAAACTAAGAGAAACGAGTTGAAAAAAGCCAGCCAAACGTATGCCAAATGACAATCATCTTCCATGATTATGACAACACAGTTAAATTCTTTCTTGTTCTGTATGTTTATTATTCTATCGCGTTTGTTACGCAGCTCAGTGGTTGTAAGCTCTATTATTGGGTCGAGAGATTGTGGGTTCAACTCCGCCCATGACTATTATGTAATGAGCATAAGTGTTAGCTCTTTGTCTAGATATTATATTAGGTCTTTAACAATGAAAAGTCCCGTTTTGTATGAAAAAATTTAAACGAATTTTTTTCATGTATTTTTTATTTGTATTAATCGAAGTAATCACCCATGCAATCAATGCATCTTTGCCAACGCAGTGGCAGTTTATTGATGCCCTTCTTAAAGAAATCAACTGGACGGGAGGCAACAAATTCTTCAAATGCATTTTGTACTGCCTCTCGGGTATTGAATTTTTTTCCCGCCAAGGAGTTATCCAAATTCTGGAAAAAGTAGTAGTCTGTAGGCGCAAGGTCTGGTGAGTAGGGCGGATGACGGAGAACTTCCAACCCCAGTTCTTGCAACTTGGAGACCGTCTGCTGTACAGTATGAGGTCGCGCGTTGTCGTGCAGGAGCAGCGGAGACGAGCGATTGACCAATGCTGGTTGGAGATGTGCCAGCTTCTCCATCATTGTGTTCAATTCTTCACAGTACACATATGCAGTAATGCTCACCCCATTTGGTAAGAAGCTGTGATGAATCACACCGGCGCTAGACCACCAAACAGTGACCATCACTTTTCTAGGGGTAAGTTTTCGTTTAGGACATTGTTTAGGTGCTGAACCAGGATCCAAACAACTTGCTGAGCGCTTGCGGTTATCAAACAGAATCCATTTTTCATCGCAGGTAACAATGCGGTACAAAATACCTTCATTTGAGCAGTGCAAGGCACGACTCGACGCGTACTTCGCGCTGGCGATCATTGAGTTCGTGGGGCACCCATTTGTCAAGATTTTTTACCTTGCCAATTTGACGCTAATGTCGAAAGCTGCTGCTAATTCAGACGTAGATTGTGTATCATCAGCTTCCACAATCGCCTTTAATTCGTCATTGTCGACCAAAGACTTTGGACGACCGCGAGGTTCATTTTTCAGGTTGAAATTCCCAGAACGGAAGCGAGCAAACCAATAACAGGTGGTGCGTTGGTTTGTAGTATTAGCTCCGTAAACGTCGTTGATGTTGCGTGCCGCTTGTGCCGCGTTGCTGCCACAACGGTACTCATATTCCATAATTACTCGAACTTTTAACGTATCCATGATGACAAAAAAGATTGAAATGCGATGAAAATGTAACACTAATCAATAAACAAATGACTACTTTTGGAAAAAGAATTCCATGTTTTTAAAATAAAATTAATTTGTAATTAGAATTCTTAGCCAAACTAAAATTATTTTGATTTGAAATGGCCAGTACTGCAGAACGGCAATTTCATAGGTAAAGACCTATTATATGTATTTATGTTTATATGTCAATTATTTAGTTACCAGAGCAACACACAGCAACACTTAATATGAAATGACATGGTCGTATCCTACATTAAATGATGTCCTAATTCTTACAATATTCCGGTTAAGAACCGGTTTAATTCCTTTTTAACCGACTTCAAAATAAAGTAAATTTTCAAAAAAAAGTATTAACCGACTTCAATATCAATCAAAAACCCATAAGGCACTAAAAAGCGGAAAATAAATAGTTTATCAAATTAACCAAATTAAATAAAACATATGAATATGTGTGCTACCTAGAGATGTATTGGAAGTCGGTGCGAACCGAAAATCATATCATCTACATAGGTACAAAGTTTAAGTCGTCTCTGTAATACATTTCTACCTGGAACAAATATGAAATTTCGGTTGGCACCGACTTCCAATACATCTCTAGGTAGCACACATATTCATATGTTTTATTTAATTTGGTTAATTTGATAAACTATTTATTTCCGCTTTTTAGTGCCTTATGGGTTTTTGATTGATATTGAAGTCGGTTAATACTATTTTTTGAAAATTTACTTTATATAATTGCATTTTTCACATCTATTTCAAGTCTATCAGCTCACTGTCGGTTTGATGATGCTTTACA
>AP028433.1:993898-1161447 GCA_036509395.1 Antheraea yamamai
AGTATTACCAAGATTTTTTTTGAGAAAGTTTTTTTTTCCTAATCTTTGAAACTTGGAAAATTTAAATAATTACGGTCGAATTTTGAACACTAGATGATAACAAGTCCTTTATATAAATAAATAGAGACAAAAAAAGATCAGCGCTATTTTCTCGTCGGTTTGTCAAGCGATTTCCTTTTCTATATTTAGTAGCTATTGATAAGCTTTAGTAATAAAATAAATGAAAATACATCATTTTTTTTCATACTACTGACAAATTGGTTTTGGATTTTATTTATAAGTCTCAAAGTCTCAATTTGTCACGCTTTACGCCCTTTACTTCAACAATATTTGTGCAATACTCAATACAGATAATAATATATATGTATTATGTACATATGATAGAAAACGTTGTACGCTTTATTATGGTCGAATTTTGACCATTAGACGACACTAGTGATCGTTTATTTATTAAATTTTATGCATAGTCTCAGTTCTCTCAATTAATTTAAAAGACATTCACATTTAAAAGCATACTCTTGAGTAAATTCCAATTCGATATATTTCAAATCAAAGCTTTATTTAATTGTAGATTAATGGGCGTTGAACGACATTTACATGTTAAGGCGGAAAATTTTATTGTAAACTCCTACATAAATGACAGATTCGAGGCACGTCAATGCAATGCGGGCTAGATACACCCACCGTATATAAAATGACATAAATAAAGACACAACTAAATATTAACATTTATTACTTTTAATTGATAAACTGAAATAGACTGAAAATTGCGCACCTATATATATTATTAAATAATCAAATATCTAGCTTATAAATATACAGGCTGAAAGTTTAGACAGTAGCAATATTTATGGACGACACTCCTCACCCGATTCGATTTGACCTAATTATCTAGAAAAATACAAAAATTATAAGCATCCTCTACGCGTGTTTGTTAAAGCACAGTGTCAATGACCGTGGGGTGATTTAACCTTTACTTGAGAGTGAACTTGGGAACAGCATGAACAAAACAAAAGGGTTTATTTTATTGTTCGTTTTATTATCGTAGGTCATTAACTTCGGGTCGCCCCTTACAGCTTTCGGCACCGGTCATTGCACCTAAGTTTATTACGATTGTGTTTATACTTTTGAAAGTCTTGAACAAACTTTAACTTAGGTTCTTTTTGTTCTTTATTAATATTTATTTTGATATTATTATTTTATATGTTAAATGTGACCATGAAGTATTATATCCTAGAATACTGCGAGTGTTTAACCTTTCACCTGATACATATATTTACTCCACTCTAAACCTAAATTTGATTACAGCAAATCTATTGTTTATGTAGTTTATAGTTTCTAATAGTTACCATAGACAGTAGTTATGAGTATAATTCGTAGTATCATAGTGATATACGAGGAGTGTTCGGAAAATAACGGGAATTTTCGTTTTTTCAAAAATATATTTATTCGTCTACATTAATGTTGTCGCCTTCAAAATAGTCCCCATTCGATATTATGCACTTATGCTAATTTATTATATATATAATATATTTAGGTATCTTCGTTTAACTACTTACTTAAATTTATTATATTGTTATCAGTTTTAAGCTTTTTTCAAACAGGTTTGAAAAGTAGTTCGGATTTTATACAATGACTTATTCTTTTGATAAGATACACGATATAAAAATTACCTGAAAATAAAAATCTGACAAAGATTGGTATGTTCACAACGAAGAACTTTCGAAAAGTTTAATAAAAACAATTTCGTAGGTTAAGCGGAATAGAATAGGTACTTGCCATCGCTTTGTAAAAAAATGAGATTAGTCATATTGGTTTCTAACTGTCGATAAGCTAAAT
The DNA here is from genome assembly GCA_036509395.1 of Antheraea yamamai. Taxonomy (NCBI): domain Eukaryota; kingdom Metazoa; phylum Arthropoda; class Insecta; order Lepidoptera; family Saturniidae; genus Antheraea; species Antheraea yamamai. The sequence continues at coordinate 995,738 of AP028433.1, forward strand.
TAAAATATAGCTTTCTTTAACATGATATTGTTTGTTCTTACTTATATTCTATTAATCCAGTAGGTTCATTTTGTTTCAGTGGCCACATAAATAGTTTAAACGACATTCAACTTGCATATCAAACTCCTGTGATTTATTTATACCTCGTAAAAAATCTAATCCACCTGTTCAAGGGCCGGTCAGTGTATTTGCGCGTGGGAAGCGTTCCCTAATTACGGCGGGTCCAGATAACGAGTCTAATTCGCGGGCTGCGTGCGCCGGCGCCCGTTCTCACGCACGCATTGTCTTCGGTAATTGCAGATCCTGTTCAATTTGTTGGATTTGTTGCCCCTCTGCGCGCACTGTGATTCCTTTAAGTGGCCACTTTCAATCGGTAAATAAATCGCATACAAGCTAAAGTTTAAAAGATCTTCCTTGTATGCTTAAATCATTTTCTAAAACGTTACTATTGTCAGTAATTATCTTACAGAAATAATGTTAACCTAAACACTAAACTAAACGATAACATTGGATCTACAAATAGTTGTACGTAATTTTCTGGATGGCAACTACGTCTAATTGGATAGCGACCACTATATACCAAGTGTAACGTTGAACCTACCAGGGTGGCAAGCTTAGGCAGGTCGCAATTGGAAGTCTACATATGTATATCAGTACTCGAACAGAGTGGTAAAATATCTGTATCCGATTGTATTACCACTTCTATGTACATGGTGACGAATCCATCAAAGGGTATCTTGTTCTGTTTTGTGGGTTCGGAATCAGTCAGTATGTACCTAGCCGATCAGAGGCTGACAGGCCGACATGACATGGACTACTGTTGAGGGATTTCAGATACCCCAGTGGTCGCCATTGGTGTGGATTGTACTATCAGGTACACAGTACTGTCGCATTTTTTCGCTACAATAAAAGTAATGATTTGATATAAACGATGTTGTTCAGTGTTCGATTTTCCCTGGTTTTGTATGGTGTGTGATATTTATGTAATTTTGCAACTAAATGGGCACAACGTTACTAAAAATAGGTTATAGGGATGTACCCCCAAGTCAGCAATATTTCCGAACGGTCGTAAGGTTAAAAAGAAGTACCCGATCGAGTTTCTTGCCGGTTCTTCTCGATGACTGGGTTGTTTTCCGAACGGTTTTCCGGTTTTGACGTTCATAAGCACCTTATTAGGGCCTAAACTGAATAAAGGATTTTTGATTTGATTTGATTTGAACGGTTGACATTTAAAATTACATTGCGCTCGTGGGTGGTCCAGTCCGCCAACTGTGAAAAAGAAGTGTCTTCGAGCCTTGCGTAAAAAAGCAATACACAAGTGCTTATACTAAATACTTTTGACCTCTGCTTTGACGTTGACCAGACTACTGCGAGAAACTGGAAGCTCCAGAAGAACGGTGAGTGGATTTACGTTGTTAATTACATTCCTACTGCTGGCTTGGGCTACACGGACACTAAAATCCAGGATTGTAATCTACAGTGTTGTTTCTTCATAATGTTCGTAGCATATTAATAAACGTTGGTGTCATTCGTCAAGACGTTGATAGCATATCCTTTCAACTTCATTATTTGAATTTATCATACTAAAAGCTACTAATAAATCTAAAGTCGAGTTAATATTATGAAACTAGATTTTGAACATAGACCCATTATAATCATAATGGAAAGCATAAATGCAATACGCGTTAGTTGCGCAAGCGCAGGCCGTTGCGCCTCTGGGCGGCTGATGAAGACATCACATGGGGCGCGCCAATTGATTAGTCTCGCGACGATCATCGAAGTACGCAGACGTGTTATTATGCGACGTTAGGCACGCGTCCCCGTTACAAAGATGATGGCGGAATATACGAGACTCGTGTTGATAAATCGAGGCATGCTTTCAAGTTAACATGAAACATTTTCAAATTTATTTCATAAGACGTTACAAAACAATTATAGATCTTTAAAAGAACGAAAACTGTGGTGGATAACGCTACATAACTATAGACAAAAAAATAACACAAATTATGTAAATGGCATATTTTAGGATGTGATTATGAAATATCAAATCGCGAATTGCTTACTTAAACGTTTTTAGGGCTACCGTCCTTAAATTAGGAGACATATAATTTGTAAATGGTAATTGCATACTAGTTTAAAAACAGGATCGAATATAAGAGCAATAGCTAATAGTAATGAAAACAGAGTAAATGAAAATCAACTATCAGTACCATAGGTAGGGTAAAAGGAGGTTTTTTAAGAAAATTATTACTAGGGAAATCTTCAGAGACGATCGGTGAAACATCAAAGTGTAGGAAATTGAGGTGTGCGTATTTAAAAATACGAAATCTAACCGGAATTCAAATCCAGGGGCATTACTAAAACACCACCCAGGATACGCAAAATATTGTAATCTCCAGGAAAAGAATTACAGTCGGCAATCCTAGTTGATAAACAAACTATACACGACAAAAAGTTAGGACCTTTTAGAAAAACAGTCACATGATTTTCGTCGTAAAAGACGAGGCTAACTGTCCTAAGCAAGAGTCAAAGATAAACTCAATTTTACTACTGAGGTAAACTCATTTAAATAAGCAACAGTAACAGTTTAATATAGCATTATTTCTCAAACAACCATCTCCAATCAGTAGAAAGCACGCATTCATGGATATACAAGATGAAGTAAATTGAAGTCTTTGGAACTAAGACATTTTGCTCAGCAAAGTATATAATATATTTGCTTTCAATTTTTGTTTTGTGTTTTTGTCTCTGTACATACAATATCAAGTAACACAGATGAAGTCGCGAGTATCAGCTAGTTTATAATAAAGCATTACTACTGAGTTATTATTTTTGGAAAAATATTCATAATTTACTAAATTCTAATCCTCCCGATCGAAAGAAAGATCAAAATCGTTCTCTTTTCTGCATATTAAATTTGTACAGTAGACATGGTATTGAGGTACGAACAAGGGTAATTTCTCGAAGTCGCCTCGTAACAATCGGTTTAATGCTTCGCCAAAGTGATTCCGGCTCATTGTCAGCCACGAAACACTCGACGAGCGAGGCGCCGTGATTGTGTTGAAATTTTCATTGCATCGCCACCGTATCGCAACGATATTGTGGTGAACGTAAACGTTAAAGTTAACGTTTATTCACTCACGTCGGCGGACTTTGTAATGAATTTTGTATAGGCAGAGATTTCGTGAATATAAAGTGCAGGTGATATTCGCGAATTATTGATAGACTAAAAATGATGACAGGCCTCGTAGCGCAGTGGGACTGTTACTACTATTGAGCCGAGAGATTGTATATATCTCATTCCCACATATAACGAACTTTTAAATTATGAGCATAATTGACACTTATATAGATGTCTGCATGTTAAATATAAAAATACAAATTACTGGTAAGCATATCAACTCTATCGTTATTTATAATACAAGAAATATGAAAAATATGACCGTATCTGAATTATGATCTCTATAATTCTTTTATTTATTTATCTATAAACTAGCGGGTCCGGTGTGCGTTGTCCCGCCCTGATAATAAAAAAAAACCCTTACAAATTATATGCCTAAACCTTCCTCATGAAGCACTTCATCTACTGGTGAAACCGCATGAAAACCCGTTCAGTAGTTTTCGAGTTTATCACGAACAGACAGACAAACATGGCAGAGGACTTTGTTTTATATGTAGTGATAATGCTTTTATAAACGTTTATATGTACAAGATAAGATATAATAAGCATATATCATATTTGTCCAGTACAAAATAGATATCTATACCTATACTGTTATTGATACGGGCTTATTTTATAAAACAGAGAAAAAAGAAAAAATACTGTTTTTTCTGTTCGTTTCGTTATTTTTCCTTTCTATTTATTTATGGAATATGGTGAGCTTTTTCCTTCTTTTTGGCCTTACATATTCATATATAAATTTACGGCCACTTACTAATATTGTTTTCCAAGTACCTACCCATCACAAGTTTATTTGCTATATCAAAGTCTATAATTTCTTTTATTTTTTTCTATACGACAACGCAACAGAATTGCCGAAGGTATTCAACATTTTTATGCATGTCATATAAGTCCCACTAGTTACTCACGGGCAATCCAAAAGCCATATTCAAACATAAATAAAACCAGTCTCGAGCGTCCCGTACCTTTCAATTTCTACGTAGTGTGTGCAAGAACAATATTCCCGAGCCTGTGCTAAACAACTGTCATTTTATTTTATTACCCGGCTTCCGCGTAACTCCGTTTGTGATAAATTTTAATGTCGCTTGAGAAATATTTACACGTTGTATCGATGGTACAGGTACTTCCGAAATATACCAGGTGACTGTTTAGACAGTAGCAATATTTCTGGAAGACGCTCTGCACTCGATTCTCGTTCTAAACCAATTAAAAAAATAGATGCTTAATGTTTAACCTAACTATCTAGAAAAATACAAAAACTATACACAATCTTCTACACGTCTATGTTAAAGCACAGTATCAATGACCGTCGGGTGATTTCACTTTCATTTGAAATGGAACATGGGAGCGGCAGGAACAAAACAAAAGGGTTTGTTGCCTTTTATTGTCTTTTACTATGGAAATTTATTAACTCCAGGTCGCCCATTGTAGCTTTTGGCATCGGTCATTGCACTTAGGTTTATTATTTCATTTACACGTTTGTAGCTATACTTTTGAAAGTCTTAGAACAAACTTTAACTTAGGTTTTCTTGGTTGTTTATTAGTATTTGTTTTAATATTATTATTTTATATGTTACATGAGATAGAATACTGTGAGTGTCTAACCTTTCACCTGGTATAGTAAAACTTATGCAAGTGTGAAAGTTTAAGATTATAATTTATTTTGTTACTCTTTAATTTAATACCAGGTCTTTTTATTTTTATTTTTGGCAACTAATCTTCTAGATTATACTGCCATTGTCGAATAATAATATAAATAATAGCTTGCGATAATTTCAATGTTCTAACAAGATGGTGGTTCCCCCATCAGAACTTTTCAGGAAGTTTTTGTGGCAACTCAGAATTCATGCTCCGTAATGTTATTTTCCATTCACCTCGCTTATGCACAATAACAGAACTATATTACGTAAACTGCCACCAAATGTTACAAAATATGGCAAAAAGTAACACAAGATTATGAACAAAATATAAAAGCCATTACATGAGAGACTAAGACCCCACCAAAAACTCTAATACGAGGTTACGATAACGGATTTTATATATAGATATAGTACACAATGTAGTAACAAAGAGTAAATTGTAAAGAAGTTGGAACAATCTTCAGTAGGTGGTAGAGCAATGCTAAAGGTATTATTGGTTTCAGCATGAGTGGGTCGGCTCGTCCGGGATAGTACCACCCGACGCACAGAAAACCCACGTCAAGTAATATTGCTTGCATTGTTGCATTTCGTTCGGTCAGTGAGAGCGCCGGAGACCCACCTTCCCTCCCCCTAACTAATTTACCGTGCATTGTATACTGTAAGGTCAGCTTTAATGCTTAGTAATAAGAAACGTAAAATTTGTAACATAAGAATCACAACAATATTAAATAAATATACGCCGTTAGGGAACCGTAAAATTATTTAAATCCAACAACGTAACCCATTGTAAGAGTGACTTTTTAACAAACTCGTAGAACTTTCAAACTCCACCGTAGTTCAAAATCCGCCATCGGTCTCCAGAGAATGTCCGTAAAAAATTAAGTCACAAAGCGAGAGAAAAAAAATAAAAGTTTAAATGTCTCCCCCTCTTTGTTAAGAATAAACATTTTACGTTCGCTTAAGAATTTGGTGGTGGGGAATTAAAAAAACTCTTTGTAGGCTTTAGGATTCGATGCTCGTACAGATGTAGGCTAAGTTATTCGCATATATTTTTATAACTTTTAGTTGTCAATATATTATAATTTTTGCTTGTTTTTAATAACTGTAATAATATTTTATTTTGAATGTTTTTTTTTCATGATTTGAGGAATCTTGCCTTTTTATGTGCCTTGATTTCAACTATTGCGGTGTGATTACAAAAAAGTTAAATACTTGGTTTAAAAGGGTTTCGAATTAAAAGCACCGCGCTCGCCCGAGGCAAGTTCGCGTTATCCTTTTTCGAAAGTCTTACCTAACGTAACCAAAGCGAGACAAAAGAGCAAGATGGCGAACATTCAGCGACCGCGGTGCATTTAATTCAAAACCTTTTCAAAGCAAGTATCCAATACGTATTTATTTTTTTTGTAATAAGTCCGTTGATGTCTACTAATAAATAATCTATGCTTTTAAAATTTAGGGTTTTTGGTCGGATCTAAGATTTTCAATCTAATGGCTTTTATGTTTTGTTCATAAAATTGCATTATTCAACTCTGTATTGTATATTTGTTTTATACTTTATGGATTTTAGTGTTTGACCATAATCTCATTTAATATGAAATGTTGTGGTCTAAGTTGGTAAGAACGCTAAAGTTAGAAATAAACTGGTATATTGCGTAATATAGCTTGGTTATTATGTATTAGCGAAACGAAGTGAATTGACGAAAATAATATAAATTCTATTTTATGAATAGTAAGTTGTCATATAAACTCCCTGGAAAGTTCTATTAACAGGGCCGCAGTTTTGTTAGAATACTGATGTCATCATCAGACAAGACTTTGTAAAATTACCCACCTAACAATGACGCTAACAATCTTCAATGGTAATATTATTTGATGATTATTGAATACTAAAGTAAGAAAATAAAAAAGAAATTTACACTCTAATATTAGTATAGATAAATGATGTTATATGCGCGGAATCATTATTTCTTCTAAAATAAAATTAGCCTAAGTTATTCCTTACAAAATCAGCTACCTACCGATGAAAGTTTGGTCAAAATCGGTCCGACCGTTTCGGAAATAAGCCGGAACAAAGAAATAGACAAAAACTTTAAAAATATGGTTTTTGTGTTATATGTACCGTATATACTTTTATATCCATTTATTAAAAGGATGTTGTTTTGATATTACAAACATACACTCCAATTTTTTAATTATTATGGATAATACTTGAGATTTTTCGTTTTTTTTAAACTAAATAGTTAAAAGAATTTACGTTTACTTCTTTTTGTATTCATTGTTATCTGTACATATACCAATTATTACAGTTTATTTTTTTACAAAATAGTATCAAAGTGTGTAGAAGTACAAAATCTACCTGCGACAACCACCACCACAGCCTCAGTTGATTCATGTCGAATTCATTAAGTTTGAAGGTGCCTTAACTAGGTGTCTTGATAATTTAATCCTTGCAGGATTGCCCAATTAAAATGTTGGCAACGAGTTTTTAAATATTCACGCCGTTCGGATGGGGTTAAACCGGGCCCAAAAACGAGGTAAAATTTATCATCCCCGCGAGCAGATTTATACGGGTATAATGACATTTTAGGTGTCGATTAGTAAAAGTTTTCCAGTAAAAGCTTTGAGCAAAGGCTTTAAGTTGTCGTGCGGTAGAGAGATTGTGAAAATATTGATATTTTGTATAATGAATTTATTTCATTTGTAATTTGCGTTCGTCATTCGAAAGTTCGGATTGATAAATACAAGCAAAACTCAATAATGGGATTTCTTCTCTAAAGTCATTTTACCTATAATCTATATCTACCTTCTTCTATAGATATAATAAGAATGAAAATCTAACGTGTCTGTGTTTTTTAGATTTTTGTAAAAAAATTGTTGCCGGTGTCTAGGAATCAGTAATAAAATACATTTCAATTATTTTAGAAATGTTTGTCTGTCTATCTGTCTGTTTGTTTGAACACATTGATATAATCATAAAGCATATCTTTGAGTAACATTTCGTCTTTGTTTCATTAAAATCGGTTCAGTATATCAAAAGTTATTGTAATTTTTATGACGACGCGACTTAAGTACGAGAGAAAAGTAGATAGTAATCATACTTAATTCGTTTGAGATGACTTTAGTCACTGTCTTGTACATCAGATTGCACGCCAACGAAGTCGCGGGCACAACTATCATTATCAGCCTGTAAAAGCCCCCCACTGCAGGGCCATAGACCTCTTCCCGAAGGAAGGTATGGGCATAATCAGCACGCCAGCCCACGACGTACTGGCGATTTCAAACTCTGAGAAATCCACAGTTCTGTTTTCCCACATATAGTAGTACTACAAGAACATTTCTCAGGTTCGGGTTTCCTCACGATTTTTCCCTTCACCGTCAGCCAATAGTGTTACCAATTTAAATTAGTAAATGTATGCGAATTCCGAATAGTATGTTGGTATATGCCGGAGTTTGAACCTGCGGACATCGAAATGATATTGCACCGATCAAACCACTGGACCACCACGACTATACAATTATTTGTAATAATTTTTCCTCATATAAGCCACCGTCTAGCTTGAGATATATTTTATCATGTTAATAATTAGTCATACACTTCACTAAATTGATATGCCAAAGATAAGAAAATTATGTAACATTTTCGAAACAAGCGACAAGATTTAAAAACAGGTAGGTAACTATTTGCTTTCTATCGTTCGGGAATAATAAAATTTTAAGATGAAAGGTACCCTGTTTTTTTCAGATCGGTTGAGTAAATAAAACTTGAATGCGTAATAACAAACAAACCCCTTTTCACATTTATACCTAACTAGCCTTTGCCCGCGACTTCGTCCGCGTGGAATAGTTACTAGCTAACGCTAACACGCAGCGGAAGTTGTCAAGAGGATAAAAAAATCCCCGATTTTGAAACATTCTTCATTGGTGCTCCGCTCCTATTGGTCTTAGCGTGATGATATGTAGCCTATAACCTTCCTCGATAAATGAGCTATATAAAACTGAAAGAATTTTTCCAATCGGACCAGTAGTTCCTGAGATTACCCCCTACAACATCACAAACTCACAAACTTTACCCCTTTATAATATTATATAGATATTGTTAATTATTAATCATTATTATTATAGTATAGATATCGATAACTATCTATATAGATATCTGTTAGGAGTACTTTGGGTTTAATTATCGACAATCGTGACCTTTCAGTTGCCTTAAAATGAAACTTAAAACTTAAATTAAAATTAAACCAAAGCTTCCATTATATCACAAAATATAAGCCATAATCTATTGGCAAGAAATGCTTGCAACAGTACATATTTTTAATATATAATAGTATAGTTTTGATACTATCATATATTTGAAGTTATTAATGTTTCTAAAATATTATTTTTCTATTTTTATTCATATAATCAATTGTCCGATATTGAATAATTTCAGTTTGCAACAACGTTGGCACCTATTAATTTAATTAAAAAAAAAACAAATTGTATATTTCATGATTTATTAATAAAAAGTTGTTACAAATGAAAAAATAATGTAATAATATATTTTTCATCGCAATTTTACATTACATAATTTGTTCACGTTTTGTAAGAAACTCTGTATTTTTTTTTTATAGACTTAAGCTGGTAAGAGTCTGTTGACCTTTGCCTCAGAAGGTCTATATTTATTTGTATGGAGCCTTTATGATTTTAAATAGTTTAATAGTTAATGACGGCATAATATGAGTTGTACTTCATATATTCAACTCAGTCACGCAAGCCTCGGTAGCGCAGTAGGCAGCGCGTAAGTCTCATAATCTTAAGGTCGTGAGTTCGATCCTCACCCGGGGCAAATCCTTTTATTTCTAAATTTAAACTCCTGATGCGTGCAATTTAATTGTATTGTTATTAGTGTCCTTTTACTTTTTTCTTACATTCGAAAAAAAAAAATTATTCGCCATGCGACATCTGTGAAATTTGAGTTCAATCAATTTGATTTACTAAGCGCAGTATAGATGGCGCACTATGAATCTTAAAAATGGCAATCACCTAGTTACTTGTTATTTCGTATAAGTATTTCATGCAAGAGATAGCGCAATAGTCAAAAGAATGTTATAGCTATGAAAAAACTGAATACGAGTTTATCTTTATTCTAGGCAAATATTTTGTTTACAACGACATCTTTGAAATTGACATGCAATTTAAATTGGAGGCGATGCAGTAAAACTTAATTACAGCGCCATCTAGGTGTTTTCTTATGCTTCTCTTGGATGTTAGATGGATGTTCTCTTGAGCTGATACATACGATCCTAACTCATAATGTATTTCATTTACGTAAGATATCATAGATAGCGCAATATAAAATAATGTTATTTTCAAATTACTAAGAAAAAAATTTGTACTTATTTGTATAAACAGCAATATATTGAAAATAATCGTGTAACCAAATGATAATTGTGTCTTGACGTCGAATTTAGAAATATAAATGTCATTTATATTAAAATAAATTACTTTTCACAACATGACGTCGACATCATCAAGTTTGCGTGACATTGTATCAATTTGTAATAAACGTCAAAATGTATGTAATAAATGTTTAAAATAAAATATAGTAATTTATTATATAGAATTCATAGTAAAAAATAGATTGAGTACCTATTTTATACTTCGAAGTGTTAATAAATAATAGGTAATTTATTATAATTTTAATGTTATTTAGTAAAAACAGGTAATTTAAGGCATCAGTTATAATGATAAAATTTATGGCGAGGTCGTCAAGTGGCGCCAGTATTCTTCGAATTCCTTTATGATGATGCTAGAATATAATATTAACTAGTATGAAATTTTACCACATATGTCCTTTTATGCTTATGTTTTGATAAGAATATCTTTGTACTGATCATTTTCAATTTTAATTTTGAGCTATTATTGATATTATGATTAACTGTAGTATTACATTCATGTTCACCATTTTCTTATAACGACGATCTGAAATGAGGAAATCGTGGAAATGTAAAACTATTAAATTATATATCGCATTATAAACCTGGTTAAACAATATTATGCTTTCAAATTCACTATGCAGACATAATAACTAAAATATTTAAGAATAATTTCGCAACATATGCTAAGATAAAAATAACATTAACATTCATTAATCAGTTTGTGAACGAAATCCAATAGAATAATTTACATGGAATTTTTTGCTGATATTTACAATAGAAAAACAAAGCACAGCTACTATTTACTTACTATTGATTTACAAAACGTTATTCTAGAAGATATTAAAGAAATATGTTCCCTTCTTCGTAAAAAAATGTTATTTTATTGTTATAAAATGTTAATGGTAGATAATGATTAAAAGTAGCAGGAAAGAATAATTATTGAATAACTACATATTTACAATACGAACGCCGATAATTGTTTGTGTTAACAAACGTTTGCTTAAAAAATAATCAGTTAAAAAAGTTTTATAACGTTCGTAAATCATTTAAAAACCATTAAAACTGAACATTTGACAGTTCGTGGTGGTGTATAGGTTATGGCAAAGGAATGTAACAGGCGCGTTCCTGTTTGATGGAGTATTGTTTCGAATTCCATCACGCGTTCAGTGTGAAACTACGTAGGTTAAGGTCACTGGACACAGCCTCTTAGTAAAGAGTTACTATAATGCTGAATGCAAAAAATAAACTCATTTCCAAAAGTCAGTTCAGTTCGAAAAGTCTGAAGCCAATGGCAAGTTAAGAGAAGTATTAATGGCGAACGTCGGAAGAGCCTATTTTCATCTAAGCATTGGTAAGGACGTAACTGTGATAGTGTTTGCGGATTTTTCGACATTGTAGATGCGTCTTTAGTATAAATGTGTTTTATTGAATCCTAATCCAGTTGATTCTGTATAAAAACTCACTGATTCCGGGTACGGTCGCTCTCGACAGAAAAGTGCTCTAGTTCATAAAAGCTTTAAGACGAGGAGTGAAATTTAACATTGTACGGCGAGATAATATATCGCAGTGACACAGAAGTGTTTAAGCCTGTATAAATAATAGTATAAATAATCATGAAAAATAAATGACATTCGCTATGAATAAATACCAATTTTAGATTCCTTAAAAAATTTAACCTTGCTTTATATTCAACTAGCGGGCCCGACGGACGTTATCACACCCTGATAATAATAAAACCCTTGACAAACTATATGTCTAACCTTTCCTCATGAATCACTTTATCTACTGGTAAACACCGCATGAAAATCCGTTCAATAGATTTTGAGTTTATCGCGAATAGACAGACAAACGTGGCAGAAGACTTTCTTTTATAACATACTAGCGGGCTCGTCAGACGTTGTCCCGCCCTGATTATTAAAAATCCCTGACAAATTATATACCAAAACGTTCCTCATGAATCACTTTATCCACTGGTGAAAACCGCATGAAAATCCGTTGAGTAGTTTTTGAGTTTATCGCGAACAGACAGACAGACAGACAGACGCGGTAGAGGACTTTGTTTTATACTATGTAATGATGATGATAGTGATGCTTGACTATATTACGCGCAAGTTTGTACTTAACACGCTTATTCAGAGCGGCAAAACGATTATCGAGGGCGTGTATTGAATTTTATAAAATTACCTTTTACACGAATATATAGAAAATTTACAATCATTAATCCCAACACTTCATATGACAATTTATAATTCATTTTTAACACGTTCCTTTAAAACTTGCGTATCCTCATCAGTTACTCCCAGTAGGACAACGGTCGGTGTCAAAAAAAATAAATCACATTATTATATGCTGCCCGATGACCCCGCGCCGCCGTGCCACCGATTCGATTACAGAATTCCTTTTTAAGGGGTAGCTAACGATATATTTCATTATAGTTATTTTCCATAATAGACAATCAATTATGATCTTACGTTCTGATACGAATGTAATGTAAAAGAGATTTTATAGAACGCGTTTATTAAAACTTTTATACACTAACTAGTGGACTTGGCGGACGTTGTGCCACTCTAATTATAAAAAAGCCTTGACAAATTATACACCTAAACCTTCCTCGTGAATCATTGCATCTACTGGTGAAAACCGTATGAAAATCCGTTCAGTAGTTTTTGAGGACTCTATTTTATAACTAGCTGTGCCTGCGACTTCGTCTACGTGGAACCTGATGTACTAAACAATGACTAATAAAGTCACCTGATCGTATTTAGTCCATTTGGTTATCTATTTTTCTATCATACTTATATCGCGGCGCCATTAAAATTACAATAACTTTTGATAGAGTGGACCGATTTTAATGAAACAAAGACTAGATTACTCTTGAGGATATGCTTTTTTTTATATGAGGTGTTATTGTGAATCTAGTAATTTAGCAGTGATGCGTGTTCATACAACCTGACAGATAGACAGACAGACAGACATTTCTAAAAATGATTGAAATGTATTGTATTACTTATTCCTAGACACCTGCAACATTTTTTTTTACGAAAATCGAAAATTTACAGACACGTTACATTTACATTCTTATTATATGTATAGACTAGCGGGCCCGGCAGACGTTGTCCCGCCCTGATTAAATATAAATCCTTGACAAATTATATACTAAAACGTTCCGCATGAATCACTTTATCCAATAGTGAAAACCGTATGAAAATCCGTTCAGTAGTTTTTGAGTTTATCGCGAACAGACAGACACACAGACGCGGCAGGGGACTTTGTTTTATACTATGTAATGATTATTTTATTACGTTTCTTATTCTTAAAGTTACGTCACATTACTTTTTGTTGCTTGATCAAACACTTGACAATGTTGGCCGTTGTTGATTGTGGCTGGCAATTAACTCAGTGCTAAAATATCTAGCCAATATTGATTGAGGCCGGCATGACGTTTAGCTCGGTACTAAAACAAACAACCCTAAAACAAAGTCAACAGTTAATTGGCGAAATATTTTCAATAATTTATTTGTCTCATACATTTTTAACTTCGCCTTAAAACGGCATCAGCGACTGTGCGTAGTCGAAATCACCCAATTATACCCCTTTTAAGCGCACCACCCTAAAATGCTATTAACTGCTGATTTATCTGTGGTCATCAAACATTATGTTGGTGAGTTGTATTAGTAAAAATAAGTTTCTACTTTTCAAAAATTTCAAATAAACAGAGCTACTTATTTATTAATTCTATACCTAAAAATTAAAACCTACTTTTTGTTACTACAAAGCATATTCTAACACTCATGTTGTGTTTTGGTGATTCACCCTAAAACGATCCGAAAAATGTACTTTAAAATTGAGCTGCTTCGGAAGCCCTTCCTCCCTATTACTTGGATAAAGATAATCCTTTTAGTGAAGGGTAAGAATCACCCTCGCATAATAATTCACTTTTAAAAATACGTACCTACATAATTTAGACATAGTTATAAATTACAAACTATAGATTTATAGATATAGATTCAATTTTAAAATATTTTCAATTATTGTATCAATATTATGGTACATTCAATATAATATGGAACATGCTTTTGTTAATAATAGGCATTCTGTAAATAGTTTGAAGTCTAGACCAAATAGAGTAGTACAAAATTTTAACAAAACATAAAACCGAATATAAGTATATACTCTAAAAATACACAATAAACTAAAAAGAAGGCTATTTGTTGTTACGTTCCATTGTGTACAATATTGGCCAAAACGTTCTTGAGCATAGTTATCTAACAAGCCTTGAATAAACCTATCAATATCTTAATTACTATATCTACAATTCCTATAACATTTAGAGGAATTCGTTGATATATCTTCCAAATGCATAATCCAATATTAATAGAATTAGAATGGATCCCATTTGCAAAATATCCCATTTCCAATATATAAAAAACAATATCTTAATAAAACAATTTATAGGTGACAAACATACAAAATAAAAATACAATCGAATTGAAAAGCTCCTCCTTGTTGGTGTCGGTCGAAAAACAATATCTCTCATAATCCAAATAAATCATTTAAGTGAAATCAAAACACATGAAGTTCGACATCATAAACAAGACATCCAATGTCACGAAATACTTTAAGTATAATAATCTATGCAATGAATCAATCGTATCGATAAATGGTCGACATTATTAAATGCACAACTATTATTATTCACCTTACATTTTTTCACAAACGATGCCGCCACTGATGAGTTTGAACAGAACAAGAAAGCAATTGAGTAGTTTATTTTTTGGTTCACAATAACCCGGCATTGTCAGACCCTCTTCTCCTCAACTAATCATTCGACCACACTAATTACATAATGAATGAAGAGGTAAACTTTAATGCTATAATATATAGTATATGGCACTATCTGCTTCACTAATTCTTATATGTATAGCTTAGCTAGTTTAGCTCAGTAAGATTCGCGATGTTGCACCCAAGGCAACGGCCCAAGCCAAGGTTCGGCCACTTTGGCACCCTTGAGCTTGTTTCCAAGCGACTGAGCGGCATAAGCGCTTGTTTACTAAAATAATATTATTATACAATATACATATTGTACAGTAGAATGTTTACACTTATATAATAGGATACTATAAAACAGCTCAGTACCAATTTCAACTGTATTAGTAAACTGATCGTTTTTTATTTATTTTTCTTGCAGTAGCTAATGATGAGCTTTCAGCGTTACTTAATGTTCGTTCTCATACTATCGACGAATCAAGAAGGGCTTTATTTATTTAGGAGTCTCTGGGCGTCATACTGCACGCTCCTTACGTCTACCATCCTACCTAATATTATAAATGCGAATATGTTTATTTGGTTTTTTGGCTTTTACACTTCAACTAATCATCCGATCATCATCATCATAATTTTTTGATGCGATAAGAGAAGGAAAGCGTTTGTTGTTCTGAGATTATATTCAGTGCATAACTACCAAGGCATAAAAAAGAATTCATTATAATTATACGGTTTTTAGTGCCAGATTTTTTTTTATTAACATCTACATTAAAATGAATTAGTGTGATGTCATCGACTATTTTATTAGCTATTATATTCTCTCCTTTACTTATTTCTAGTAAAACCTAATTATCTGTTAAGTTTTTACTAAATAGCGTTCAGAATTACACAGAATGATAGGTAAACAGTAGTTCATTTCAGCCTATTGTCATTGAACGTATGAAGTTTGTCTTTTCGTCCGTGACTCACACTAAAAATACGTATTGGAATTTGTTATTTTATTTTCATATAGAGCACAAATAATATAATCATAGTCAATAAGCGACACCATTAGCGAATGACAAAGCTGTCATGTTGGTCGTATATAAATAACTGTACTATTCGCAACAAGTCAATCGTCATCGTCTAATGAAACGACAGTATGCATGCGCGGTCAACATTAAATGTTAGTGCGCGATGTCGGGAGGACGTAAAAAATAGCTGACTGGCGTTAACTAATGTTAAATATCGTCGCATACAACCTTGTAATTCACTGTGTTGAGCATATACAATTAAAAAATAAATAAACATAAGTACATCCATACCAAACATGCCTACATTCTTTGAGTAATCATTACTTGATTATTTAAGCGTATAGTTTAATATAAAACAATAAATCTATATATACATAAAAATAAAATTGATATGTCTGCTTTGTACAAACTTTTACTAAATAGATGAGTTCTCTGAGTATTATTTAGACTACATATCGTTAAGCTTTTCTATACGGGCGAAGGCAATAACGATAAAATTTAACAGAGTTAAATAAAAATAAGAAATATGGCTGTAGGTGTTTAGTAGTATTATCCAACATTGATAAGATAAAATTGGGAAGTGTTTAGTAAATATTCATTACATTTTGTTTGATATTGTAATAAATATGTGTATATTTAGAATGCAGGTGAACGAAGAGTTACAAAGTGAAGTCTGTAAATAATTGTCAAGCTTTATTTATTTATTTATTTATTTATTTATCATAAGAATCAACAACAGTAACATAAAAATAATAAGGTAAAAACATACATGGAAAAAACTTAAAACTATTTATGTTACTAATTACAGTTGACTACAGCATTAACCATCATAAGATGCGATGTGGAAAACAATAAAAGTAGAAGAAAGAATTATAAAAAAAATGAAGAAGAAAATAAAATAATACAATTCGATAATGAATAACTTAAAAATTAAGGAAAAAAAAATCCTGCCGGGATTAATTAAATAAACAACTAATTTTTGATTTGAAAATAAATAGGGAATTACTAAATAAGTCTATACTGTAATCTTTTTTAACAAGGTCATTGTATTGTCGAGATAATCTGGGAACAATGGAGAAATGTCCTAAATTGGTTCTGTAGCTTTTGTGACCAAATAATGAGACAGGAAATCTAGGTAGCCTGGAAGGCACAATAATGTTAAATCGATTCAAAAGCTCTGAATTATCAATGTGGTTATTGAAAAGTTTATATAAAAAAGTCATGTTCAGCATAATTCTTCTATTGTACAAAGATTTAAGTTTAACTTCTTTCAGTCTATCAGGATACGGAGCAAATTTCTTAGAGTCTGATAAACAAGCTATAGTAAAACGTCTTTGAATACTTTCGATACGGTTTATATATAGTTGATAATGAGGGCACCAAACAATGCTGCAATATTCAAGTTGGCTTCTTACAAGCGTGCAGTATAGAAGTATCTTAATGGATTTGTTTTTAAAAAGCCTACTGTTTCTAAGAACGAAACCTAACATTTTACGTGAAGATAAACAAATATTAGAAGAAGCTAAAAGAAAACTCCGGCAAATCTCTGCGATTACCATAAAAAACAACTAAACATACCAAAGGAAGACACCGGCTTCCTTCCGTGATATTTGTGAAAAAATTACACGTTTCCTGGCGACATTTTATTTTTAAGTGGCGTGACGCTTGCTCACCCAAAGAAATAATTAATGCTACTTGCTCACCGTTTCTAAAAATAACACTGTTACAAAATATTACTGTTATATAAAGTAACTCTAGTAATATCAATATCCACAGTGACAAGTTCATTTACTAATTTCCTTACAAAAGAGATATATTTTTTCACCGTGAATTCTCAGACAGATGTTGGAATCCGCAATAAACGCAAGCGCGCCACCAGGAACATAGGATTTTATCATCCGCGGCGTGTCCATCATAAAGCATCGGGTGCTAGGGGCCCGGGTGCCGCGCCGCG
Organism: Antheraea yamamai; assembly: GCA_036509395.1. Taxonomy (NCBI): domain Eukaryota; kingdom Metazoa; phylum Arthropoda; class Insecta; order Lepidoptera; family Saturniidae; genus Antheraea; species Antheraea yamamai. Next base: position 1,013,710 of record AP028433.1, read on the forward strand.
CCGAACAGAGGGGCGCATAAAAGTTTACAGGCATTCTGCTAATAAATCGTGTCAAATAAATAAGTGTTGAGTCGGTTGGCGGCATATTGATTCGTCATGTGCGCCTTAGAGGGTGCGCGGGGGACGGAGAACGGCCATAAAGGTGCGTAATGGCCGCCGGAATAAGACAGCGCAGTGCGATCGATTAGCGCTCGCTCGCCGACGCCTCAGCTAGCCGCCGACGCAACGAAACAGTTCTGCGACCGGCAGCACCAGCCCCTCATTCTTATCAAATATAGGACAACTGACCCATTCTCGATTCACCGGATCGTTGATTTTTTATCTGCATCCTAACTACACTGTGCAGCAGTGTATAGACTATAGATATACTGCGTTTCTCTACACTGATACTAGATGGCGTTAGTTGCAGTATAATTTTCAACTATAGATCTCGTAACAGAACAAATATTTTTACATAATCTTTTGAGAAAGTACAGTAAGACTGATATGTATTATAAATATAGGTATGAGATTATTAAAACCTCCTTCATTGAGTTTCTAGGCACAACTGTTTTATATTACAAAGTACCTCTACCAATTAGCTACATAACAAAGAAAATCAACTTGAGAAAATCATATTTATATGATACATTACAGTTCTTGATATTAATGTACATTATTGTAACAAAAACAAATACACCCGTCACATTCTTCAGGCACCAGTAGGTATAGGTGTGCAACAAAAGAGAATTAATAATTAAAGTTAATTTTATTATCATTTTTAAATCACGGAACTATAATCATACTTATAGTATGGTAGCTTTTCAAACATTAGGTAACTGCGTGAAATTTGAATCAAAACGCATGTCATAGATTAGTTTCATAAGTAGAGAGAGAAATGACATCTGGCTGATTGTAATATTGATTGGTATAAATTATACAATGAAAACTGGAAGACTATGTATTCTCTCATGAAAATGAGACTTGAAGCCGCATTATGTTTACATTCACGAAGGTATTGAAGCAATAGACGGCGATTTACAAAGTGCTTTGTCTGTGTTTGATGTTACTTTCGTTATTTTAATTGTAACAGTCATTGTACATCTTTGAAAATTTAATGTAATTGTAGTTTAGTCATCTTATTTTTTACACTTGGAGAAATAAAAGTTTTATATGGAATAGTTTCAGGTCATACCTTTCTTCCTAAGCACTAATAAGTCAGGGTCAAAGAAACAAGGTTTTTCGTCGAAACAATATTACAGTGTGGAATAATATGTGAATGATAGTAACGTATGAACATGACTTCATCTCTGTATGTCTACTAAAATTATAACATACAATTCTAAATCATATTTCTATAGTTAAAACAAAAGAATATTGATAACTCTATGGCTACTCTCATAAAGAATATTAAAGTAATGTTGATGGGATATATTATCCAGTGTGTAAGTTATTATTTAGTGAAATTTAATAAAAAAAAAATGTTCAATAAAAAGGTGTGCGTTGGGCACTGATACTGCTTTGTATTAGTCTATTGTGTTTGCCGGGAATTTTATTTTGGTTTTCTAAAATAAAAGTGTCCTAAGCAACCTCTTATAATATCAGGTATCCGTCAGTTAAAGTCCGATCAAAATTCTAGCCGTTTCTTTTCTATTTGGAATCTAGTCCGAACAAACAGACAAAAATTTTAAAAATTAAATAAAATGCCATATATACTTTCATATCCATTCAGTAAAACGTTATTATTTTTACATTAGGTACATACATACACTTAAATGTTATTAATATGTATACACTAGTTAATAACTGCGATTCTCATATGTCATAGGAACTAAATGGACATATAGATTAATGTTGAGTAGTCTTTTTATTGTAACTTTCTCATTATTATTTAAACATGTTACTAGTTTTATGTAAAGTTGTTTGTTTTCTAAGATTATAAGGAAAAAAGTAACATTTGTGGGCTAAAATCTCGTGAAAATCGATTCAGTAGTTTTGAAGATTAGCTCAAACAAAAACGAGATATCTCACTATTTACATATGGATATTTTACAAATCGATTTGCGATTTATAAATTCGTAAACATTAATAATCGAGATCGTTTTAATTAATCGTTTAAAGGTTAATTACTCGTCCGCATGATCCGGGCATCGAATGTCGGACTCTACACGGACGTTGATTAAAATCTCTCAGTGCATTCGGAAAGCCTTTTGATACATCTATAAATCTTATGGAACGACTGATCGCGACCGACGTAATTGCTTCGTCATGGAAAAATTGACTTTAAACAATTACTTTTAAGTAAAATTTTGCGTGTACACTAACAAGAGTCTACTTACCACCTGTCAAGTGATATATCGTCTTTAAATAACATATATTATTTATGTTGAATCGGAAATGAAATCATATGGAAAAAAATAATATATATTTTTATTTATTTGTAAATAATCGCGCCGGCTTATAGTGGGAGGATAACTAAATTTGTACTCGTTGTTGTTACAAGTTATTGTGTGCGTGTCTCGTCTCTAGCGAGCGAGTCGGCTGTTGATAAATTGACCGAGATAATGTTTCTTTCTCTGTTTAATAAGTCGATTGTACGCGAGTTATCTGCACCGATCGTTGTACAGCGGTCGCGGCATCGCGAATACAAATTGTTGCAATCGTATAAATATACGTCAATGTCGAAAACGTTTAGTTTTCAAAATGGCGACTTTATAATATCAAAACTTTTTTTTATTGAATACCCGTAATACAAAGTTGTTCCTTTTTTGGCTGTTTTCTGTCGTGTTATTAATTTTAGGTTATTTCAAATTACACTGAACAATTGGTAATTACAGTTAAAATGTGTATTTGTCACATCTGACATTGGCAGAATTGTTTATACACCCAGAAGCCATATAATTAAAAAAATATATGGTACTTTCGAGAGCTCTGAACCTGTAATTTAGAGTACCTAGTCTTATTTTTTTATTAATGATATAAACTAGAGTCATTTGACATTATGTTATATAATACTGGTGGCACTATGCCTAATATAATTTGGCTATTTATCACAAAGTACGTGAATGATTTTTTTTTTTAGTTACACTGAACATGAATATAGTGATATCACAAACCACCATTCTATTACAGCACTGCAATCATCAGATGTTGCTGTGTACTATAGTATAAATACTGTGTATACGAAAATAAGGAAAAAATTGTGTGTGTGTACTTATGTACACGCGTTAGAAGTTATACTTCTTTGGTGTAACAAGCTAAAAATATTTTCAAAAATTTTATCTTTCGCCTTATTCTACGTTTGTAGAAAAAACGACACTAACAATAGAAAAAAGGTATTTAATACATTGAAAGTTTTAATACAAAGAAATACAAACAACAAATACAAAGAAACAAAATTTTGACTATAGCTAACTTCAGGGTGTCGGTTTTTCGTGACGGTGTGCGCGCGTATCGTAGAAATTTACTCTCATCATTTTTCCCTAACGCGCCAAAAGAAGTATAACTTCAAAAATTGTATTTTCATTTTAACTTTTCTTAAATCTAATCATTCCAGTATCAAATGGTAAGAGTTAGTATGGTTTCTTCTGAAATAAATTTAAATTATAGCATTCTATAAATCATAACAATACTATGCCAATGCAATATTTCCTTGTTCGTTTAATAAGACAGGTTCCTTCACCACATATTAAAGAAAAGCTTAGAACTTCCAAGTCACTTGACATATCTTATTTCTAGAACGGGTATTTGTATAACTCGAGTCACGTTTATCAGAAACTTATTAATATAACAATTTTAAGTAATTTAATTCATCTTTAATAATTATGATGATAAAAATGCTTAAATGTAAATTACCAAACGAAAAAAAAAACACGAAACAAGAACAATAAAAAATAAACGACCATAACGCGTAAACAGCCAGTTACCAAAGATAATAAAGAACCTTTAAATTGATTTTGAAATTGGAACAGAATACATGGAAATTAAAAAAAGAACAAACAGCGTCCCTGTCCACTTGTCTCTGCCAGTAATATGAATTTATATCACAAAAATAAAACCCCTCCAATACATTACCGGCAACGTTTTTCGACATACAAACCGCGAAACCATTAAAAACGTACATAATTCAACACAGATCGAGTTTTCAGCTCGCCGAGTCTATGACACACTCGCTAAATCTCTCGGAAGGCGGTCTCGGGGGCCATAAATTTTTATTTCGTAAATAAAAATAATAAAAATAAATAAAAGCCGTTCCGTGTGCGACCGGAAACATTTGTCCCGCCGCGTCACGGATAATCCGGGCCCATTTGATTTATTATTAATTAGCTCATTTAATTCTAAATACGTGTTCGTTATACGAGACCAATGAATTTCCGAAGTATCACATTTTTTTATGCTGACATTGTCAATCTACTTATATACTAGAGTTGATGTGGCTCAATTATTACATGTTGAATTAAAATGATGATAAACTATTTTCAAAATTAAAACGTGGCGCCATCTATAAGATATCTATAACAGTCGGTGCTACAGTTTTCTGTCAACAAACTAATTTAAAGCGTCACCTGTTCGAGATTGATGAAACTTACAATTAATACCAATAATCAACATTGACAATCATTTAATTCATAATTGAAAAATATTGTGGCCATTAATCGAAATATAAATTAGTCTATCTCTCAAGTTGGACCAAAATATACATAAATGTCAACTTTCATGAAGATTAAGTTTTATACATATATTAAGTTCTTTCTGGCAATCAATCTTCTAATCGATTATTACTGCCAATGTCGAGTAGTTAATAATGATATTACAAATCTCTTGCGATAATTTCAATGAACTAACAAGATGATGACCATCATATCAAAACTTTCCATGGAGTTTTTGTGGCAAATCAGAATCCATCCATCCAATTATTTCCCATCCACTTCACTTGTGCATAATAACCAATCTATATTACATAAAATACCAACAATATTACAAAATACAGATCCAAGTAACACAAAATTATGAATAAAATATAAAATCCACTACATGTAATTCCAAGGTTCCGCCAGAAACTGCTGTGTCAATATATTTGCGTATTTTAAAAGTGAACATAGACAAGTACAACAATAGACAATTCTCGGAACCTCTCCAAAGTTTTTTTTTATAACTTGGATAATTCATTGAAATATTTACAGGATACCAATACGTCGTGTGATAGCTTTTATTTTTTATTCATAATCTTGCATTACTCGACCATTTACTTACCACGTCTTCCATAAATCAGTCTACCTAAATCAACTCTCAAGGAGTCAGTAGTCCGGTAAAGATGTTAAGGCCTGGCTAGGCCAATAGCTTATTCAGTTCGAGAAAAGAAAAAAAGTCTTCCGTAACACAGGTTTGTTATTGTACACGAAATAATATCATGGAACGTGAATTCTGACTTACCACAAAAACTCCCTGGAAAGTTTTAATAAAACGGCCACTACTTGTTAGTTCATTGAAATGATCGCAAGAAACTTGTAATATTATTACCTACTCAACAATGACAGTAATAATCAGCAATAAAAACATCCAGGAAAGTTCTAACATGAGGCCACTATCTGGTTACAACACTCAAGTTATCATAACAACAGATTTTGCACAACAGAATAAATATTATCTCTGAATACCTCGTGATAACAATAGACAGTAGTATTAATTTTCAATAATAATGTTTTTTAATGGTATTTAAAGAATTAGGTTGTCAAAACGATCGTGTTGCTTTATTTTGCTTATTGTGGAACATAATGATGCTTTATAATGTAATCAGTTAAGTTAAGGACAAATAAAAGCCAAGCTTAGATTCCTACGATAGTACTCTAACTTTGCTTTGTATCAAGCTCATGACTTTATTACCCGCAAGCCCAAGCTTATATTCATAGTGACAAAAAAGATTGACGATGACTTGGTTGAATCGCATCATTGGACGTCGGAGAAACCAGCAAGCTCTTACAATAACGGCGAAAGAGTCTTTCGAAATCTATATTTATAAAATTTTCCTCGAGCACATTCTTTTAAAATGTGGTGTATGTTCTATAAAATACCAAAGGGGTACAATTGGTTGGTTAGCAAAGTAGGAAAAAGGATAATAAGATAATTTAGAATTAAAAAGATAAATAATGCTACGTACTTTTCTCTAATACATATTTGCATAAACTTTCGTGTATCTGTGTAGTTGGAAACAAAAAAAATATAAGAAGTATTGTTTCCGAAGAATTGTTTTTATGCTGAATTATTTTTGAAAATAGAATAGATAAGTGACAGTTGCGTTTTGTTTATGCAACGTCGAAACACGGATACAGATAAAATAATAGCACCCGGACAAGAAAATACCGTTGCATCCATTATGCAATGATCGTAAATCTGTCAAATGAGGAACAGACGTAATCTTTCTATTATGACGAGTGATGTATTGCTGTCATTGTTTGTTACTGATCGTAAATTACATTTTTAAAACGGTCTTAGTCATAATGGAGTCGATAGTATTGTTTTGATTAAAAAAAAGAAGAAATATTTAATTGTTAGTGATGCAGAATTGAATTGTCTGAATAGAGAACGAGAAACTTAATTGAATTAAAAACCAATGAACATTTTAAATAGCGATCGCTTAGTAAAATATTTGATTTCTTTAGTTGTATGTTGTCCCTTTTCCAAAAGATCCCTAAATCTATATCAATATAGCTATTGTCTATAATGACGCTTACAAATAACGATATTAAGACATTTTTATAATCTACACATGATCAAATTGATTAAATAAGGTTTTGTAAGTTTAAACCAGTTGTTAAAAAGCGGCGACATGATGTTATGTAACATTTGTACAACACAACAATTGATTTATTATATAGAATATTGCTGATTTATTCTATCCACGTTTTTTAAAAAATGTATAAATTGAATGATAACTTTAAGATATAAAGTGATAAATAATAGACAACGTCTAACAGGTGTACGGACAACAAAGAAACAAAGGTTAACAAAAAATATTTTTATCGAATGCACAAATAAAACGGAATCAATCGTGTTGGATTAAAAAAAAGAATTTTTCAAAATGGAACATTTTAATTTTCGTCTGGTGCGGCGGGAGGCACGGGGCGCGGGGCGGTGCGTACGAGTAACAGCCACGCACGCCATAAATCTGTCAAGAATCGGCCCCCAGCGACGCCTCGAACCGTCCGCAAGACATTCGAGATTTTTTAAGTCGATTTCCTTTTTTAATCATATCAAATAGAAGTAAAGTTAACCGTTGTTAAGAATATGAGAGAATAGTTCGACAATCGAACAGAAAAAAAACCGAGCGAAATGAAGAAATCAAGAGATAAAACTGGTTTTAATTAAATTAGGTCACAAAAAAGCAAAGTATGTAAAAACGTGCACGGAGCGTGACACCCTAGCACAGGTTTATCGGGCTCAAACTAATTCACAGCAAGCGTAGGCACTACGTCTAGGTCGTCTAGGCACTGAATTTAAAATTACTACCTAAATATTTTGTCTTAAAATGTTATGCGTTAACAAAAACCTAGTGATGATTGGGTTTCAATGTGCAGACTCTCCATATGTATTAAAATGATTAAACTGCTTAGTATGAGGTTGGCGATGTACTTAAAATATCCCTGAATAGAAAGAATGAAAAAGTTCTGTGGCTTTGTAGGAAATGGTTTAGATTTTTTGGCAAAATCTTTCTTACTCTGTAATGTGACTTTTATTTTTGATTCACGATTTGGCGTAATGTGATCGTATTATAATAAAAAAATCTCGTGTCACGGTATTTGTGGTAGAACTCCTCCGAAATGGCTAGACTGATTTTTATGAAATTTTAAATGTATATTTGGCAGGTATGAGAGAACGTAAAGTATATTTTATACGTCTAGGTGATTAGGGTGATCCTATCTAGGTTTTTTTTCGTTGCATTTTTTTGACATTTTGTTTGTATTTTTTTTCTTATTTGCCATTATGAACAACATCCAAATGATTTAACGGTCGTTGGTATTTCAAATAAAACGAAATGATTGTTGTTATTGAATGACAGATGGCACTACGTCCGCCACATTAAAAGTCCTTCCGCACATGCGTTATTCATTCAATAAACCAACTATAGGTTTCACAATTGGAAACGGTGGGCGTCGCTATAATCGGATTCTAGGATTTTTAAGATTTTACGAGATTGGAAATACAATTGGAACCGAGAGGTATGGTATAAAATTGGTAGCTCTTTACATACCTAATATAGCCTTTGATGTCAGATGTCAGACATTGTAAGATATCAGATAAATTTTATCGAACGTTCTAACAAGGGAGTCTCAATTGTGTTGAAAGATTGAAGCCCTGTTTAGATATTTTGTAACAAATAATTAATTGTTGTTAACAAACAGGATTTATTGTGAAAGTTGGAAGAAGAAGCAATAAAAGAGGATATTTTATCCTTAAATATATTTTGTAGATCGTAATTTTAACCAGGATTAGATTAAGTACGATTTTCGCAAGATGACGCCTCTGTCTATTAAATTTTTGTTATTTAATTTTTGTACAGGTTTAGTTCATTTGAGCAATAAAATTTTTTCGACAAGCGAATATAAAAATAAACTTTAATGCAGCACGAGCCAATTCCGTGTATATATAGTTACTATATACATAGGTATAGTCCTACCTATACTAATATTATAAGGCTGAAGAGTCTGTTTGCTTGAAAGCTAATCTCAGGAAATACTCGTTCTATTTAAAATAATCTTTCAGTATTAGATAGCTTATTTATCGATGAAGGCTATATGGCTGATATATCATCACGCCAGGGCCAATAGGAGCGGAGTACCAATGAAAAATGTTTCAAAATCGTTCTCTTTTCCTTTTGAGAGCTTCCCCTGCGTGTTAGCGTTAGCCCAAAGTAACTATTCCACGCGGACGAAGTCGCAGGCAGAAGCTAGGTAATAATATAAAAGTGGTAGTATGTTTGTTACTTTTTCACGGAGAAACTACTTAATGGATTTTGATCGAACTTTACAACAGTATAGCTTATACATCAAAATAACTTGTAGGCTATAATTAATAAAAATTACGTTTAAATTGGTATTTAAAATAATTAATTATCTTGAAACTATCGCTAGCTCTGCATTAACGATTATAGTTACATGAAAATAACATACGGTGTTATCATTTATAAGGACAAAGACGTTGACAAATGTTATAAAAATTAAGTGATAATTAAAGCAAGAAATTAATCTTATACTTGAATAATACGTTAGAAATAAATATAAATTAGTTATATTTAATTTTTCTGCTAACGCTATGCATACGAATTCGAGAAGGTCGCAGTGGATCAACGCAGTACACATTCGTAGCTGGCGACAAGTCCAAGCTTACACGGGGACCCAAGCACTCCACTTAAATTCGTTAAATAACTTCGAATCGATTTATAAACACAGACTATTATCAGCACATATATTTCCCGATTCATTTAGCTTTTCAAAATTCATAATTGAACAAGTGAAGCCATAAAAAAACCTTATTTTATAAGTGCATTCTTGAACTAGAAAAATCGAGATGTGAATAAAGGCCGATAGATGGCGGGCCACGACGAAATATACAGTATCGTATAATGTAAATTCACATGATAAATAAATATTTCTGATATTCTTATAACAGTTCATTGCAAATAATAAAAGTCAAAAATTTAGAAGTTTTACATTACATGTTCAGTAAAATAAAGACAGCTTATCTAAAACTTTCGACAATAAGTCACTACAATTATCACAAAACATTATTCCCGCTAGTGCAAGTCCACTAGCTCCGCCCAGCGTTTATAGCGCCATCTTTTAGTCGTTCAATTCAACTAAAAATGTCACTGACATTTTAAGGTTATGTATATACAATATTCATTTTCTTTAATATAATCCCAAAAGGTATTAAATAATGCATGTATATTCGATAAATATTTTATCTGATTCAAAGTATTCTGTTCTTTTTATCAGATAAAAAGTTCTTTAATGTAAATTGCACTTCACAAGTACAGACGCTTCAACAACAATAAATCTTTATTTTATCAAGTTAATCATCAATTACCGGGATATGTACGATTTTATATAAAAAATACATAATAAAGAGTATAATAACATATGAATTAAGAACTTACCGATATTTATTTGTAGTGTTCAATGAAATAAATACACAGAGACTGGTATCGTAGTTGTGACTCAGTCCACTTTAGAAGTACAGAGTAGAACGAGAGGTGCGTTCCGAAGTTAGCCGATGTGAGTCGAAGCCCGTCCCTTGTTGTCCCGCCCCCGTTGTTTGACGGACAGCGATGACAGTACAGCAGACGCGCTATACGCGCCGAGTATTCAATACGCGAGGCGCGAATTTTGAACGCACGCTTGCCTTCCTCTTCTACGTACGGAATGATTCAAAACTCTAACAATAAACCAAACGTGGGTATACTAACAACAACTATTCAAAACTTTATAAAACTGTCCAACGCAATCTTAACTAAACTAAATATTTTTAGAAGTATATTTTGAAACTTATATAAAAGAAATAGGTGTTTGATATTCAAGTGTTGATTGCTATTGAATTTTGCAAGGTATCTCGTGTGATGAATGATACGTGTTTGTGGTTGTTTTGGTAAACTTGAAAATAAATGGCTATCCGAGACTGCGAACCGGTTGTGGCTGGCAGTATCAAATCGAACAGGTAAGACGGACAATGGCACTCCCGACAACCATATGTGTAATTAAACAATATAAATAAATTAAAAAAAAATCTCCAATATTCATGCATATACTTGTCTGTTTGAATGAAAGAGATTTATGATTTTGTTTGTCGTTAGTAACGCGGGTTTGAAGGAGACTTTATGAAACGATGATCATAAATTATAAAATGACTATCTACCGAAATAAATGTACATATTATTATAATTAATTTTTAATATACTCTTTATGGTTTTATTTTCACGTAAAATCTGTAAAATTTAAAAAGACATTTACTTTGCCTTCTTGTATATGTCATGTATTTAATTATACTATTAGTTGTAAGTAAGTTTCATACATCCATTTTACTTCAAATATATTGTAGTTAGCTGATAATAAGTTGTTTATTTTATCTTTACAAAAGAAATTAGTACTAGCCGTTGTCAAAATGTTGCAGGTTTGGTAACGATAGATGGCGCTACACGACTGAAATTACTCTGCGTCAAAATTAATACTCAACGTACAGAATATAAATAATATAATTTATTGTGTATACAATGAATAATTTATTACACTGTACTATTATATAAAATTAATAAGAGTCTTGTAAGAATATTTTACATAGATTCATAAGAATTTAATAAAGAACTGTAGATCAAAGAAACAAATATATAAACTTTGCGTATTGAGATATTCACAATTTTGATAAATATGAATAAAATAGAAACAATACATCTTTTTTACGCATTTACCTTCTTCAATTTATAATACATCTAAAGATTGATAAATTCTCTGTAGATCTTATGATGTTGTTTTCTCTTTAAATTACGTATAAAAATTTCTAACAAGTATCTAAAAGTATGCTTAGTAAACTATAGCCTAAGACATTGAAGATTTCGCTTCCAACCCCCACCTCCTCCTATTTATTTATTAATAAAAACATCCAGCCAAATTAGATTATCCGCGTCAAGAGTAGGCGTCCAGGATTGCGGCTCATCTCGTTCGGATTGAAGGGGCCCGTTACCCTGCGCTAGCAATCTAACTTGGCTCGTTGTCAGTGTTGCCAGCTCCGGTATTCCGTACAAATCGGATGTTGTTTAGGTCGTCACTGGAAAAGTTTTAATGAATTGCCTGGTGGGTGGCTGGTAGCTTTCTGTAAACTCTCTTACCGCTTTCGGAGCCATTTTTGTACACAGTATATAAATAAGTATTCAAATGATTTTGAATTCTTATGATATATTTAGATTATTTTGGACACTAATACTTATTACATTTATTGACTTATTCCCAAAATTTTACATCATAAAATTGACAAAATCAAAAATAATTTATTCAATGAAGTCCATAAGAAGTCGCTTATGAATATTAAAATTATCACCGGTTCGAAAAACAACCCAATCATCGAGAAGAACCGCTAAGAAATCTCGATTTGGCTTATCTTTTTGACGTATATATTTAAAATACATTACAAGTTACAATCGTTTTTAGTGGATGCACAGAGTCGAGTCGGTTGCAGACATCACCATCGTTCACATATTGATCCACATTATAATTATACTAATACGCTTGAACTTACAGTCCCGCAAATCGGTAATATGCTTTGGGGCTTTGTTGTAAAACCTAACACTATTACTTTAAAAACTGTTGTTGGTTTTACTGAGTCTAAAATACAATACAATAATTATAATACAAAAAGGTGCTGTTATATTATTACAAGTATATATAATTTATTACAAGTCACAAACAATATAGTAAAATAACAATAGTGAAGCGGTTGATTATAAATCTTAAATTTACAAAATATGTTATTACAAATTCTCAAAGCAGAAATATGGACCGGACCGCAAATTATCAAAAAGTTGGTTGAGAATTGATGCATTCATGATGATCACTGCCATCTAAATTAGGCAGTCCTGTGTCTGAAGTGGTAATAGAGATTATGACTGTAGTAATTAGAAAACGTTATACAACCGCACTGGATATATTATTTTAAAATGCTATAAAAACAAGTGCATGTTAACAACAATATATTATTATAATGATAATTGTTATTGGAGTGAATATTAATTAGACTTTAGTACCATTTATGCCATGATTACAATCCTTTTTAGTTTACGCGATATCAGTGATTTAACTATAAAAACAGTTGAAAAACAACATTACAAGATGTATAAGCGTTGGAGATCGTTGCGCCAATTTATACAAAGGTATAGTTGTAATCCGATGACAATAAAAGCCACAAGCTTGATAAAGTCTCGATGACTAAGAAAAACGACATTAGACACTATGACGTGTTGTTGTTGTGTGTCGGTGAAGCTGGTTTTAGTGCCTCAAACTGTTATTTGATCCCCAACAAAGTTTATGATTAATATGAAAAAAGAAAAGAGTGAAAAAAATCTTCATTTTTCAATCAATCTGTTGCATAAAGTTTTCGCAATCACGGCTTAACATCACAGGTGCACTGCGAATAATAGGATGATAAAGTATCTAGGTGTCGCGAACATCATAAACATGACGATAAACCAGTCATAGTGATTTTGTTTTCGCAACCAGTGTATATACAGCTGACAAGACACTTGCAAGCCGGCATGAAGACTGCGATTATTAAGGGATTGTAAATCTTTAGATTGCAAAAAAGTATAAATTAAGACCTCTATCCCGGGATAACAGCAAAAGCCCAAACCAAGGTGTGCCGCGCACCCTTGAGCTAGTTGCCTAAATAAAATCGGCTGAGTGCCTTAAGCGCTCGCTTTAGTAGTCCGGTGAAGCTGTAAAGGCCTAATAAAGCCAATAGCGTAATCAGTTAGAAAAAAAAACATATAAATTAAGTCTTATATCGTGCAAATTAAAAGTTTATCATTCAAGTGTTTGTATACATATCAAATTTAAGCGCTGTAGTATAATATAAAACGACAAAAAATTAGTGTGTTTATGTGATATACTTGCATATTTCCTAATACGACTACTCACCCAGTAGTCGAACTTTGACCATAGAGTAAAGAGAACTCTTTCCAATTTTTTTATTTTGCCCGTATCTTCTCTCAGCAAGAGGCCTTTGATCCAAAAGTGGGACTCTCATAGGCTAACATTATAAATAACTAGCTGACCCGGCTACGCGTTGCTGTGGTTTTAATACGGAAAAGGCGAGGTGACGTAGTAAATAGATTAATAGAACACGTGAACCATAAAATAAGCTGGAGCTGAAAAAGTAATTCAAAATTAAAACGTGGCGTCATCTATGAGATATCATTAACAATCGCTCCTACAGTTTTCTGTCAACAAACTAATCTAAAGTGCCATCTGTCCGTGACTGATGAAACTTACAATTAATAACAATAATCAACGTTAACAACAATTTCATTTGTAATTAAAAAATATTAAGGCTATTAATCGAAACAGAAATTATGCAATCTATCAAGTTGAACCAAATTATACATAAATGCCAACTTTCATGAAGAGGTAGGTTGACTAGTTTCACAATTCATCGTGGACAAACATCATGGCACTGGATTTTTATATATTTGGATAGAATTTTATTTAGGTAAAGCACACTTTCGGGTCACTAAATCATTCATGTCGTCCATAATTTCGATGAGTACGTGTCAAAACGCAATCCGTAGTCACATATTCATATTATGCAAGACTGAGGCACGTCAGTGGCAACTAGTCAGGCAATGTAGGTAATCTTTATGTTCCTAGAAGGCTCGATGTCACGAAGGTTGCCGCGCGTGCAATAGATTAGCCTCAAACTGCCTGACAAGCGGATTGACAGTGTACATAATTTCATCGTGTTATTGACGCCAGTCACTCCGTTATGTAATTTGATTGAATGTATTCACTTTTTTATTCATATATTAATATTTTTTTAAATAACCACAACTTACACATGTTTCAAACACCGTTAAAGAAAAAGATTTTTTGAAGCGATGATGGCTTATTTGATAGCTTGTTCGGACACAGCGTCGATGGACGTACGTTCGAATCCTACCAAGTGAGCTGGAGCACTCAGTGCAGGAAAACGTGATGAAACCATAAAATTAAAGGTTTTTTCTAAGTCCGCCAGGCGAGCTACCATCCTCAATTTGAAAATTTGTCACCAAGCACTTGTTGGTGTGTTCCGGCAGCTGCAGCTGAGATCGAGTAGCCTTTAGGTTTGGCGTGTTTATCATCTTAGAACACATCGTTTCAGAAATTATATCGAATAAACAAATAGGCCAAAAGTAAAACGAAAGTTTAAAGAACACATGTTTGGCTTTTAGTAAGGTATGAATAACCGTATCGGTGCTATTACAAAAAAGTTAAATACGTATTGAATACTTGCTTTAAAAAGATTTCGTATTAGATGCACCGCGCTCGCCCGAGGCAAGTTAGCGTTATCCTTTTTCGCAAGTCTAACCTAACGTAACCAAAGCGAGACAAAAGAGCAAGATGGCGAACATTCAGCGACCGCGGTGCATTTCATTCGAAACCTTTTTAAAACAAGTATTCAATACGTATTTAACTTTTTTGTAATAACACCGTATGAGTTTAAGAACGTGTCTTTAGGGATGTATTTACGTTATATTTATTTGTATACAGATTCAAGAATTAGCACCTGTTCACACTTATTGGTGAAATATCGCGTAGTTAGTTCATAAGAAGATGACAGGTAATTGAATCCGATAGATCGAGGTTACCATACAAAAGGTTTAAAACTCATTTTAGCGGTACTTTTAGACTTGTGGAGTATAGGAACAGGCAGTGTATATCTATATATAATCAATGTCCATATATAATCCAGTAACTGATCAAGCTGGTAAACTTGAGTGGTCAACACCACGTAGGTATATGGAGATAAACACGACACAGTGACTCTTTTTTTACAATGCCGCGTTTCGGAATCAACCAACGGGATTTCACAATAGTGATGCCCGTGGTGTTGCAGTTCTCCATAGGCGACGGTAACCATTTACCATCAGATGGGCCATCTGGATGTTTGCTGCCTTTTGGCATAAAAAAAACCAATGCCGCTTTCGATTGTATTGCGTTTACAATTTAAAAAAATCAGTTATGTAGTTCACGTGCGGTACAAGTAGAAAAAGAAAGCCAGAAGAAATCAAACTCAAAATTAAAAACACTTTATTCAATTTAGGCCCTAAGAAGGCACTTATGAACGTCAAAACTACCACCGGTTCGGAAAACAACCCAGCCATCGAGAAGAACCGGCAAGAAACTCGATCTGGTTTATCTTTTTGATAAATATATATAATATATTAGGTAAATGTAACAAACGTTTTTAATGAATGCACAGAGATGAGTTAATTCCAGACATCACCATCGTTCACATGTCACAAAAGCATATGTCTCCCTGTTTTCCAATACACGAAGGCAAGGAGACACTGCTCCTACTCTACCCGACGCAGTGTTTAACACTACCGCTGCATCGTCATACAAAAAGGCTGCGAATCATAATTTCAAAGCCCTCAGATAGCTTACTTCAGGAAATATACTAGTACATTTTTCATTCCATCATAATCAAATCAGACAATATTATCTGCGAATGATTGTCACTTTAGGCGAAACATTGATCCAGTGTCCTCTTTATTTGCATAAAAACATATCAAAAAATGAGACGCTATCGTGCGTTCTAGATATTTCCGAAAGCAATCGAGATACCATATTTCACGTTGATTGACCGGATGATTGACAATATCGACATTTGATTGACTCCCGATATGACGTGCAGCGATAAACGAAAGATCAATATATGTAATGTTTCAGATAAAAATGTCACACTTTCGAGTGCTTAGGTTTAAATATAGACTTGAATAATTGGACGCTCTATTATACTGTATTGTATTACGTTCAAGAAGAGTATTTTTAAACAAATCTTTCCAAAACATCAAGTTTTTACTAATTAAATGTAATATAAAATTCAAAAACAAAAAACAGATATTATTAGATCACTCAAGACTCGTGTGTGACTTGCCAACATAATCCATTATATTGACTTGACTTATCAATATTTAAAAACTAGTTGTGCCCACGACTTGATCTGCGTGAAACCTTATGTAAAAATATTAATAAAGTAATCCGAATGTATTAAGTCCATTTACTTGTCTACTTTTCTTTCGTAATCACGCCGCGTCATCATTAAAACTTCAATAACTTTTGATACAGTGGACCAAATTTAATGAAACAAACACTAAGTTACTCCTATGTCTGTCTGTCTGTCTGTGTGTTTGAACACGCATCACTTCTAAAGTACTGCGTTCACGATAAAACCTCACCAAGAAAATCATAAAGCATATCCTAGAATAATATTTAATCTTAGTTTCTTTAAAATTGGTTTACTCTACCAAAAGTTATATTATTTTTAACGATGACGCGACTTAAGTACAAGAAAAAAGTAGATAAGTAAATGGACTTAATACATTCAGACGATTTTATTAATCACTGTTTTGTTACATTGGGTTCCACGCGGACGGCGTCGCGGCCACAGTTAGTATATAATAAATCCATGGTGTCGAAAATAAGGCGTAAGAATTATGACAAAACATTCACGCCAACATAAAGGCTAAAACTTAGTAGTAAATGAGTGCATTACTTCTAATTAGCCACCGTGCTAAGAGCCCTTTAGCCAGCTTTACACGCGTTTTCGCCCGTTTCGCCCTATTACCGTCCTATTATACGCCCCTTTGAGGGCTCACTCAGAACGCGTTTAATGCCTATTTGCCTATATTCGGTGAAACGGGTATGCGACGCTAAACGAAGTAATAACTCGCTACTTCTAAACTGTTAGCGAACCTATACAATGTGAATAAATCATCAAGCTTTCCTATGAAATCGAATACTAATGGGTAAAATGTTACTAAGTCGTTTATTTATTTACACTATTAACATTGAATGCGAATTATATAAGATAACAAATAATTTGATACACCTGTGTGTAAATGTAATATTTTTCAATTACATCAAAGACTATTAAGGGGTATTTTATTATAATGGCTACTACACTGTGGCAGATTTAATCAATGGCTACCAATACAGCAGGCGCGTCCGCTCGCGATGACAGATAGCGACGAAGTGCATTTAAAATTTTAAAATTGGAACGACGCGTCGCGTCCTCCTCGCTCTGTGCGTGCTCACGCGCATATTCCGCTTAAATTCCGTAATGAGCAGGTGAGTGCGATATCGCGACTCGTGTCTACTTACTGTCGTATTTAGTAATGTCGATGGATATAATTATGTTATTTCTGTTGCTCGAAACAGTTCGAACGAGTAGCGTTTATAATGTAGCGTCGCGTCGCGTCCTACTTTTGTAAAGTACGAGGGAGGTATTAAATGATTTTATGTTTCTATTTTTTTCTGTTTAAATTAATGTTTAATTCAAATCATATTGAATTGTTTCTGGTCAATGAGTGACCATGTATTTCTTGAAATAAATCATATTTTTATGTTTGAAATTTTATAGTTAGAGCAAATACAATAGGATAATTCGTACAAGTAACGTTCGGTATTTGAGAGGTTCTGCAGCGCAGCATTAGACTAGTCATCGAGATGTCGAGATCGTAGAAAATGGACTTCAGGACGTTATAAAATAGTTTTTGTTTTTGTGTTTTATATAAATCGTATATGCTATGCTTAGTTTGAAAATAAGTAACAGCGTCTGAAATTGCCTCTTAAATATTATCATTATCCTGTATCCCAGTAATTGTACTAAGGAGTAAGTAAGTCATTATGGAGTATACAAGCATAAAAAATCAGTTAGAAATATGAGCACTTTACATAATTACTGAATAAAACAATTGTGCACGGACCATTTGATGATAATGGTCACCACTTCCTATCACGGATGCATCTAAAAATGTTTAATAAGGTTGCACAATGTCGAACATTACATGCTAGGGGACGTAGGGCACACAACTTCAAAACCCATTGTGTACATGCCGTTGTCTCAGCATTAGCGAATGCGGACACGATGCAAAAACATACAAATAAAAGGGAACAAAAACAACAACGAAAAAAACTGCCGCCGCGCTATCTACAGCCCGCGGGCGCGTCTCTAATAATAGCTGAAAGGAAACCGTGGAGTGGACAAACTTTTAATACAAGTACGACAACATATTGTATACTAGAGAGTAGAAATTGAAAGCCTACTTGGATACTTTCATGTATTATGTATAAGTATATATAGATGTTCGTATAAACATATATAAGATTGTTGAACTTCAACAGTTTGTCCGATTACTATGGAAGTTTCTATATGGAGTGGATTTTTATGTAATCCAGTGCACCATAATTTACTAAGGTGGTGTTGCGAACCAAGGTAGGTGCTGTTAAAATAATCACCATGATAGTTGGTTTATGTAGATACTTGGACACGTAAAATAGTTTTCATAATATCGTTTGGTAGGCGGTAGAGCCACGCTGAAGGTATTACTGGTTTCAGCATGAATGGGTCGGCTCGCCCGGCGTACTACCCACCCGACCCACAGAAACACCGACGTGAAGTAACAGTGCTTGCATTGTTGCGGTTTGTTTGGTCAGTGAGAGCGCATTGACGACTCTCCTGATGTTGCTAGTGTCTATGGACGGCGGTGATCACTTAACATCAGGTGTCCGCCTGTTTGTTTGCTTCCTGTGATATAAAAAAATCATTTTAGTTATGACTCGACAATTCATCACAGTACATAACAGCAACAAATATTAACAAACACGTACAAAGTCACTAGAACAGCTAATACACTATAATAAAACTAATGATGGAATGAAGTATGTCAAAAATTATAGAAATTCATTAAACTGAAACTAGAACTACTTGAAATTCGCCTATACAAGTGTTTGGCAAACCTTGGCTCATGGGCCGCATGTGGCTCTTTCATTCCCTAGTCGCCGCTTTTCCTCAAAATATTTAGTGCAGACAAGATATTGTCTATTAACTTGCCTTATAAGGCACGAGTAAGTCTACAAAAAAGAGGCACATTTTTTAAAAGTAACAATAGCATTCGAGAATGTACTTTTAATCTTAATTATTTTGATAAAAATGTATCTACTAAAGCAAAACTTAAGACAAAAGGCTCCTTGAATAAAAGTCAGTTTTGTATTGGCTCTCTTGGATGACGACTTTGCCGACTAGTAGTACTGGTCTATACAGATCAACTGATAGTAGCAGTTTTATACAGATATTCTTTCTGTGTAACCCAAAGGATGCTTCTGTTGCCTGAATCAAGACTCTTTTTGCTATTGTTTACAAAAATAAATAGTTGTGTATAAATTATAGATGCATGATAATCATTAAGTTATTTGTCGTACGAAAAACTACTCAATTAAGCAAATGTGAAGACGGGAGAAGATTTTAAAAACACTCTTACTGTATTCCTTTCCCTCCTAATATTACTTGTAACCAGTTCTTGCTAATATTTTCAATGTAGAGACGACGGTTCTACATCTTAGAACATGACTGTATTAAATATAATGATTTATTGTCGTAGTCAAACAGAAATGCCTATGATTCAAATGTATTCCTTGCGTAATTACAGTAGGAGCTATTGTTGAAATTTGGCTGTAAGTTCATGTAATTACGTAACCACAATTGAAATGATACTAAAATGGCAAACGTCAAACCGGCTGTCTTTTCGTTGATGGAGACACCTCATTCCGTTGTGTCCACGCGCGCGTCACGTTCCGCTGAAATCATGGTGACATCCCCATATCGTTTGACGGTCAATCATTCTATATAAATTTAGAACGCGGCCGGCGTTTGACTGGCGCCCGTCACCTGATTCTGACGGTTCGACGCGACTGTCAATACAGATTTGAACGCGCGAATCGACACCCGTCGATTACGGGCTTCGAATCGTTTGTATACATCATTATTTAGGACTGTTAACTCCATTTAATTATTTAATCAGCGTTTATATTTTTTATTCTCTTCGAATTTTGATACGTTCAGACTTTATTTTAAAAAGCATTCTTTGTATGATTTCATGATAATTTTTGTGTGATATGCGTGACCGCTCGGTTTTTTTAGAACTATCAGATATTATATAGAATTATGTATGCTACAAACATTGAAACTTAATCATGAAGTGGTTTAGCCACGAAATGAAGAATTTATTTTAAAAAACGACAGCCAAAGGCTGTAACTTTACACTTATTACATTTGTATCTTATGATAAAATATTATATCTTATCACATGTAGGATGTCACACTCAGACACACGCTGGTGGCACATGTATAGTTTACTAATTACAACAGTTGATAGCGTTTTCAGACACCATGTCGATGGACGTAGGTTCGAATCCTAGCAACTGAGTCATAGTTTTCGGTGAAGGAAAACATTCGCATGGTGGTTGGGCTTCTTCTAAGTTCGCCTGGCCAGCTACCACCCTCAAGTTTAGAACTGTCGCCAAGCACCTGTTTGTGTTTTCCGGCATCTGCATTTGAGAGCCAGTCTCCTCTAGGTTTAGATTGTTTGCCATTCTAGACCGATCGTTATTTAACATCAGATAATATTGTGGACAACCACTAAAACGTATAAATAACTTTAAGAAATTGTTTCATCGATCAAATGAAATGTTTGAATGTAATTTTTTTTTTTTCACCGATATACGTAAAATGTTAGCTTCAGAATTCCTAGCCTATTACGTATACGGGTGTTGACTAAGAACGGGTAGAGTATATAATGTTAAACATTATTCCGATTCGGTGTAATATTTTCTGTCAACAATACACCGCACTATTATCTAACAGGGGCAGGTGTCAGTGTTGCCAGCTACACGACAATGTTGCCACTCAACTGTGAAGTGTTTATTGGTATTTATTAACCTGTACCTATTTCATAAACAAGTAGGAATGGAACAGAGCCTTTGTTTGTATTTTGTATACATGAAACTACTGATGAGCCTCGAAAGAGATCTAGTTTTTAAATGAAATTACAGTAAATTTGCTAGTATCAGAAAATGCTATTACGAGTTCTATATGGTTTTAACACGATGTTTTTCCTTCTTAAAGGTTCAAGTTAATTGTAAATATTGAAGGAAATTCAATAAATTTTATACCAACAATATTACCAATTCTGAGTCATAGTCGCTTCAAATATATCACCATCGCATCGTCAGTTTGAGAGGAATCTCTGTTATTCGATTTTTTATTACTATTTTCTGGGAGTTGAATGGCTTTTTATCAAAGATCAAAGATAGTAAGTCAATATGAAGTTAACGAATTTTTTAGTTTTGTTTAGTAAACTAGTACTAATATATGCCCAGTAAAATCATAAGATAATAAATATAAATCTAAGTAACTAAATACAGATAATCGACCAATTAAGTTACCAAGGCCTTCAACGTATCTTTCGACCGATTATAGTCTTTGGTACAGCGGAACATTAAATTGATTAAGATATCAGGTTTTATAAGAAAATGAACATTACTATATTAGTAAATTTCAATATGGTAGTCAAACTGAATTTCCATCAATACCTGACTCACAAATAATTATAAAACGTTACGCCACGCCGTATGGGACGTATTTAGATATGCTTACAAAATATACTAATTATAATCATACTGCTATAATAAATACATCTATGCAAAAATTCGAACATCTACTTCAAGAATACCCCCGTTTTAATACGAAGAGATTAGGGCATACGCTCCTTTGTATCCAATCTTCGTATATGACTCTTCCATCTTTTGGGCTTGATAGAGAAGGAGTCTACCGTCAAATCACCTGATGATTTTGTAAACAAAGTAGTCATTAATTTAAAAGAAATTAACAGTCGTTTAAATTACCGTGACTCTCTTACTAAAGCATTACTGACTAAACTTTGTGACCTTATAATGCTCTTGCAACGCATCAAGGGTAGTGAAGTGGTTGGTATCAAATTGGGGCCCCCTCTCTCTCGCAATGTATTATCAATTCTGAATATATTTATGATAAAACGACAAAATTGAAAAAAAAAACCTTCAGACGTATGAATTCACTTATGATAATTGACTCGTCCACTCGCATCGAAGGAGTCAACATTGATCTGAAGATGCTTTGTGAAGTAGCGAAACACGTGTAATCAATTGAGGTAATAACCTCTGTTAATCTGCAATATATTTCAATTAATTATATTTTACGGCTACATAATCACAGCATCAATCAAGTGAGGACAGATTCAACCATCCGGCAACGTTGGGTTCAACCGTCAACCAACGACGCGCTTAAATACTTCTTGTCGTTTCAGTCACTAGTATTTGTTTTTTTGTTACTAGTTACAGACTTTACTTTTTCAGATACATTGTTGCAGTGAGACGTGGCAGCGGCCAATCAATTCCAGACGGAAATACAAAGTAAGGTCCACCGTAACAATTACGATTAAACTTTAAATAAATGTCTGTATTCCATATACAAACCGCCTCCCACGAGTTCGTGTGCCTTTATCTTTATAAAATTATCGGTATAATAGGTGTAATTATGTTATTTCATATTACTTTAGTAAATATGTTTTTAGTAAAATAAGATGAGATCAAATAAGAGTCATCTTTAAGAAGTACTTTTGAAACAATTATCACGTTATATAATGTCGAACATGCAAAAGTGGCAGAAACTATACAAAGATCAAATGATTTTTAGAAATAAGGCCGTATATTTAATTGTTGTGAATAGGTTAGGGGGTCTGGGCTCCGGTGCGGGCGTACCTCCGCCTCTGTAGATAGAATAGTCACGCGATCCGGTACAGCATGACCATCTATAGCGAGATTCGATAATTAATATGCTAATAGTTCAGCTTTGCCCACCCTTGCGTACGTGAGAGGGATAATGCCTCCGACTTTATAGAATAAACAAGAGTTCAACTGGAAAATTTGGAATTGTTTGTTAAAATATATGAAATATTATATTTCCATACAAAATGGATAGAAAAATTACACATATATATAAAGATAAAGTTGGTAGATCTCCTAAACTAGTGGCTTAAATAGTTTTCATTCAAGCTGAAAATGTACAAGCAAATAATTATCAGTAAGATTCGGCAGCTGCGCTGGAGACAGTTCGTATTTTAAATCTAGTATGTTATCATATTTGATAAAAACATCAGCTGGCACTCTAATACAACGTAAATTTAAAGTAAAATCTATATCTTCTTCTATACATATAATAAGAATGTAAATGTAATGTGTCTGCACTTTTTAGATTTTTGTGGAAAAAATTGTTGCAGGTGTCTTGAAATAAGTAATAATATACATTTCAATCATTTTTAGAAATGTGTGTCTGTCTATTTCTATGAACACGCTTCACTGCTAAAGTACTGCGTTCACAAGAAAATCATACAGCGTATCCTCGAGTAACATTTAGTATTGGCTTCATTAAAATCGGGTCACTCTATCAAAAGTTATTGTAGTTTTAATGACGACGCGACTTAAGTGTCAGAGAAAAGTAGATAAGTAAATGGACTTAATACATTCAGATGATTGTATTAGTCACTGTTTTTTTTTACATTAGGTTCCACACCGACTGTGTCGCGGGTACAGCTAGTCTAAAAATAAATTATTAAAATTCATACAATATTTGTCAACTCTCAGAGACTGTTTTAATATAGGCAGTATAAGTAAATTCAGAACTGCTTGTCACTCTATGACCGTAAGATTTGCGTGCGCGGGCGCAACGATGCAAAAACGTCATAATTTACGAGCTACTCGCTGACGTCTGACTGACAATGCTTTGTTTATTCAGCCGTGGAAACAATATATACGAATTCTCAACTTCCTCATTGTAATTTGTTAAAGAGATTCTGTTTTTTACAATGTTTAGGAATCACCATAAACTTTTAATTGTATGCTTGTACATTAAAACAGCTAATTTATAATATTGTCACAATTAGCTGTGTGTCTCTCTGTCTGTTTGTTAGTGTGTAGTAGTAGTTTAACTGGAAAAATAATGAAACGATTTACATGATTCAAATCTAAACTTGGCCAAAATTTTAATATATAATTACATTAAATACCATGTGATATTCAGAACATGTTAAAAAGGTTCAAAGTAAATTAAGTCGATATAAAAAGGCTACCAGTACATTCTATTACTATAATTTACCTAAAATATTATGTATAATGCAATTGTTTAGAATTAAACATATTAAAATAATCAGTACCTACCATAAATCTAGCTGTCGTATTTAACAATGAATTTTATGCTTCACAGTGTACGCTTATCGGTGACAACAAACTAAAAATGTTTTAAATATGGCTTGTGACATTTTAACCTTAGTGGAATAAAATAATTACACCATTATAATCCAATATATTACTCTTTTATTGTATCCAATTTGGGCGCATCGTGTATGTAGTAATATGTGTAAAAATAAATGTTTAGATTTAAAATAAACCGTGTTCAAATAAATTTCATAAAATCAGTGTAAAATTTTGTAGTTCACGTGACCCTACGTAAGTTACAGGTACAGTTAGTACGACATAAGAGAAGAGTAATACCAATAACTGACCTATAATTAATTTAAGAAAAAACTCATTCTAGTCATATTCCTAACCGACATAGGAAAATAATTATGATTATTGCTTCGGCCAAGCAGCGTGCTTCAACTAGTAACGAAATAAAAAGTGGTTCGTCTGTTTGTGCAGTTGTAAGTATTCTAATGACTTTGCATTAATAAAGTAGTTTGAATGTAACATGCAAGCTGATTACGAACATGATATTTATAAATACTAATTATTATGCTTCTCCCTGTGTAATTTAACATCAGTGTAGTATTTATTACATACAGTTGTTCAGTAAACTGAATTACTTAATATTTTATTTTTAAACTTTAATGGCAACCATAACCAGGAAGAGAGTTTACAACGCTTTTTAATGTACATAATGTTTAATGTAACATAGCTGTGGATTTCTCAGAGTTTGAAATCGCCAATACCTCGTGGGCTGGCGTGGTGATTATGCCGATACCTTTGGGAAGAGGTCTATGACCCTACACTGGGTTTCTTACAGGCTGATGATGATGATTATAGCGATCGGCTTGTTATTAAAAAGTGTAAAACAAATGTATATATTTTGTATATAAACCAGTGTAATCACATATAATGTATAGTTTGGGTAATAAGAAAACCGTTTGCACTCAAGAAACTTGTATAAAAGAAGGAAGGTAACAAAGCGTAGTGGCGGCTAAGTAGCGGCTGTATCTCGCAGTGGCGTCTAATAAATTAGATTGTAGCTATAAACATGCGCAGTCGATGCCGACATCGTCATCTGATACCGCGGACATTGTTTGAAACGTTCCCGTTATCGTATCCGACACGATTTCAATTAAAAAGTTATATGTCGTTTCTATTAATTTTGTAGGGTCTATTTTTTTGGACAGATAAATTAAACTATACTGACACTAATCAAAAAATAACACATTATAAATATGTTATTATTATTATATTTCTTTAAGAAACTCTCCTTTATAGTGTTTAGTTTGTGTAGTTTGCTAAAAATTTCTGCAAGTATAATAATAG
Organism: Antheraea yamamai; assembly: GCA_036509395.1. Lineage (NCBI taxonomy): Eukaryota > Metazoa > Arthropoda > Insecta > Lepidoptera > Saturniidae > Antheraea > Antheraea yamamai. Next base: position 1,039,872 of record AP028433.1, read on the forward strand.
ATGTATAAAATAAATTATATCAGTAGATTTTATTCAAAAACGATAAAAACTCATAGCTACGTATCAGTCCGAAATCTTGTAATTTATTCCGGTTAGAAGCAATAAATTATTTTTTTTTATAAAAAATCTCTTTTTCCACTTCTGAATGATTACATTTATATAAAAAGAAGCCATGTTTACTACAGAGAAAAAAAATTATAAAGTAATCATTTATGTCACAAATATCCTTTCCTAACCAAATTGTCGTTTGAGAAAGAATATTATAATTTCTATTTATACTGTCGAAATCCTTGTAAATTTAATATACCCGAAAATGTTTCTAAAAGGTAATTTTGATAGATTTTAATATATAATAATCTTTGAACGTCGTCACGTGAGTATAATGGGGACGCGCGTTTTCGGAGTCATCGACAAGAGGGCAGCGGTAGCAGCTATTGCACCGGACGGTGACAGGTACATTGCGATGGTAACTTAAGCGACGGTGATCTATTACTTATCCGGATTTGAGTCTAGCTTGTACATACATAGAGGGATGGCGAATCTTCCCGAAAAAAACGATTTTTATATTGATCCAAATCGTGTTCTGTGGATTCGGTTCATGAATAAAACGAGATCTAGAAGATCGATTATTAAAAAATCGATCCCTTAAATTTTCCTTCAACTTTTGATACATCTTTATGTATATATGTAACTCTTCAGTCCGTGTGTTTGTGATTGAACTCCTCGTAAATGACTGGACAGATTTTAATGAAAATTTTTGTGCGTGTTCACGTGGATTCAAGAACGGTTTAGATTCACAAATGGACCCGGTAGGTAGCGTTATTATTGGCAGGACAACATCTGCGAGGCTCGCTAATTTTATATAGAAAAATAGTAATCGATAATTCGTCGTCATTTATTTTATTAATAAGGTCATAAAAAGTTTATGTAATTTTCCAAAACGAAACAAAAGTGAAGCAATATTACCTACTGGATCGATTCGTTGTGTAATATCGATAAAAGTAATCGATTTTTCTATTTCAAAAAATATATTGTTCTCTTAATCGATCTCAAATCGCTATCCCTAATATACAGTTCTTTGACCAAAGCCTTAAATCACAAATCGTATGGAAGATTAAAAAGATATGTTTTGTTTTATTCAAAAATTATATTTTTGTTAATAACAATGTACTTAAAAACTGTCTTAGGTAAATAATTATTTGTAGTTTGAGGTTATTTCATACTAACTGTTACTCGCGGTTACTGTACTGCGTAGAATTTAGCAAAGAACTTTGTTATCAATGAAGACATGCCGCTTGAGGCGCGCGTCGTTCTAAATACTGTTTCTTTAGTTAATATATTTGCGCGGTATCCTATTTTTTTCCAGTGAAAGTCCCATTAACATCGGTCCAATCAATAGATAAATAGATAAAAAATTTACAAATTTGTTATCTATACTAATATTATAAAGATGTAAAGTTTGTGAGTTTGTGACCGTTGTAGGTGTAATATCTGGATCTTGTAAACCGATTTTGAAGATTTTTTACCAATAGACAGAAACGTTATATATACACACATATATATATCTATCTATAGCAATCATACCTATCAATGATATATACACATTTAAACGAGAAAATCGCGAATGGACAGACATACCATTTTGTTTTAAAAGGTTAACCAAAAATGATGTCCATGTTTTGGCATAACAAATTAAGAAGTCCGCTCCAAAACGTACTCTTATTATACAAACACATCTCCGGTGTATCGTTTTGCTTAATTAATCGAATACATAAATCATTTGAAGAGAGACAGTTCGAAATTATCTTGCGCATACACTTGCGGAGTTCGATTAAGTGATGTGTAATTAAGCTACGTATACGCATACAAGAATTTGACGTTCGACAGATCGATAGATCTACTAATATCTGTTGATTAGTATTCAGTTATATTATTAGATTTCTGCAGAGCATTTTTTCTCTCATCTGGACGCTACCGGGTGTCGGGTATCATGATGTCGCTGTTTTTTCCATTGCTTATTGCTTACGTATTGTTCCTATCAGGCATAGTGTCTTCACTTTGTCTTACTAATATTATAAAAAAGTATTATGTTTCTTATTTCCATATAGCATAGATCACCCCACATACGCAACTCGTAGGTACGCATATGGTCGAAGGGTTTTGTTTCCACTTATTTCTTTTACTTGGTTAACTTTGTTTAGCCGAGATGGATATACATATCTGAGTAGGTGAGACATACATTACTAGTTTAGTTAGCTTATTAAGCATAGCTAAGCCTAGTAAGCTAACTAAGGTTAGAGTCAACAGTCGTATATGTGTATGTGGCATGCAAGGTAACAGTCCAAGCCGATGTTGGATCAGTTTGGAGCCCTTGATGAAAAAAGTCCGGTGAAGTTGCAAAGACCCGTCACACCGACAGTGTGAGTCAGTTAAAAAAATAGATTATTTCGAATGGTTCTTGATCACCATACAAGTAGTGTAACAATAGGCATTGTGTCTTGTTTTGGAACGTCACCATTTTCGATTAACCCCTTTGCTGATTTTTTAAAACCCAGATCTGTAACTGGAGGATCATTTTTTTTTATTTGACGACATCGTAAATTGTAAATTTCATAGTTCACTAAAAAAATTAAAAAATAATATAAAAATACATTTTACATACAAATTATGATTTAATAATTGTTTTTTTTTTCTTTTTTCAGTTTTGTAATATATCAGGTTTTTTTAAGGTTATGCTGCCAATAGTCTGTTGACCTGCGCCTCATGATGTCTACATTCGTTTGTATAGAGCTTAAACCTCTATGGTTTTGTACAGTCCAGGGTTTAACCAGGGTTTAATTGCTTCTTATTTGAATGCCATTATGACGGTGGCTGTTGATTAATCCTGTTCTTTAACTGCACCAAAAATACTATTACTTAATTCGAATAAATCGACAGTGAGTTGCACAAGGTTTTAGATTTTCTTTAAAGAATAAGAACGTATTCATTGTTGCATATATTAAAGATATCAGTATAAATTCACTTCTTATAAACGTATAAATTATACATTATACCATTGATATAAATACAAACACTAGAATAGCATAGTTGCATATAATTATCTAACAGCTTCAGACAACCAACTTTGTTAAACTATTGCGCGATATATATGAGAGGTTGCTTTAGTTCTGTATAGAAATTTTTTGTCCATTTAATCACCTTAAGACATTGTTAATGCGGCAATAACATAATTAAATTTGTTGTCTATATTTAATTCATTTTGTTTGCAATAGATGGCACGGCACACCCACGTTTTTAAACTAGGTATCGAATGGTGTAATATTTTAAACTAGTATGTCATGTTTTGAATTAATAAATCTCTCGGCCTAGCGGATGTTTTCTATGGCAATCGCCATAAATACCTGCATGAAAAATAGACCATTATTGGAATATTTTGTAAAACCGTACAGATATCCTAATTTAATATTGTAAACGTAACTAAAGTTTACAATAATTTCTCCATCTGTAGTTTGTTGAAACTGGTTAGGTATAAGTATGGTTTTAAAGCCTCAGTTAATTATAACAGAGGCACTGTGGTGATCATTTAGTATGATTCGCACGACATCAGTGTTGTTACATTGTTCTATAATAAATCATTAATGGTGCCGTTTGAAAAAAAACTATCTCATAGCGCTACCGACGTGCTTGTTCCGCACCCATTGAGTCGTGAAGATCCTGTGGCGCGTAAATATACTAATAAATTCAAAGACTTGATTCCATTTAATTAATTGGTTTAGTGTTAATTAATTACTTCGTTATCAGTCCAACCACTCAGTTAAAACCAATTTAGTCGTTCTTATACGTTTTATATGAATTCCGGTCAATGCGGGACTACGTACAATTAGACTCCATATTCCTTTAGCCAATTCATAAGTCCTTGAATAGCATAATTGTGTCGCTTGAGGTCCTCAATTAATGAACGTTGGCTTACCATACCTCCATGAAATAACTTGAAGACGATATGCTGCCATAAACATACCAAGGGCCCATCTATCTTGAGAACATGAGCGCTAATTGTGTTTTAAATTCATAATCTTACGTTAGATATACAATTTTCATTCTAAAATGTAACAAGACGTATTAATTTTAAAATTTGAAAAGCTTTAAATACCACCTCGAGAGATTTTGTAAAAAAAGTTGCCAAAAACGTAAATAAAACAAAATGCATTTTATATCTAATTACCACAACTGTTCAAAGAGCAAATGAACAGTTACAAGTGAATTACTGACAATTGAATTATTGATGAATAGAATTATTGTGATCAGGGAATATATTCACATACCGTTTACCTTGACGTATGTGCATACCACGCCGCGCTTCACTGGCCAGTGGTTAAAAAAGTTTTAAAAATTGTAATGAACATTGAATGCTGAACACTACTACAAATATGGATACAAAGTTCACTGTGTATTAATGAACAGGAAAAAAGTAATTTGTAGTTTTCTAAATGAAATCTCACATAAGGCCTTACAAGATATTTGTCTTTCGTGTGACAATAATGTAATGACTAGGGAATATCATATATCATTTAAGATTAACGTCTAGCGTTTCATCATCATCAGCCTGTAAGAGACCCACTGCAGGGCCATAGACCTCTTTCTGAAGGTAGGTATGGACATAATCACTACGTCAGCCCACGACGTATTGGTGCTTTCAAACTCTGAGAAATCCACAGTACTATATTTCTTCCACATACGGTGGTACTACAAGAACATTTTTCATGTTCATGTTTCCTTACAATAGTTACAAATTTAAACGTACACGAATTCCTAAATATTGGTACATGCCGGGGTTCGAACCTGTGGTCATCAAAATGAAAATCAAAAATGTACGGACAATGTAAAGGTACGGACAAACAACCCAATCACCGAGAAAATCGTATCGACATTCCAACGGTCAGACCACTATTAGATCACCATGAGTTTCCTGCGTTTTCAACTACCAATTTTCGTGTATAATTGAGTCATAAATTATAGTATATGATCAAGACAAATAGACGAATAGATTTTACACTCAAAATGTTGATCACTGAACAATGATAGCAAATTTGCGTTCTCCCATACTCTTTCTTAAACTCCTCTGTATTCGTAAAAATCTCATAATTTCCAATATATCAAAAAATGTATCTTGGTATATTATTGTATATGTGTCTGATATCGACAAGATCCATCATAATTGCCTTAGAACTTGGCACAACTAAGTGTTTTTCCATGGAGAAAGTTTTTATGTAATGCATCTTTCTATAACTCGCTAATAGTCATTAGATAGCGATGCAACGCATCAAATTCTATAATACCAACCGCTTCATTACCGCATTACCGCAAATTCTATACTGTACTGAATCGTTTATATTTTATACCGTTCAATTGACTCCATGAAACTTGGTATACGAAGCAACTTGTACATCAACATTCGAGAACATTGGGACGACATCCATCTTACTATAACTGAAAATATATTATGTATACACATATAATATAAATATTGTAAGGAAAAAGTAAAATTAAATGTCACTTTGTTAACACTTTAAATCGATACTCAGACGGCAAGAGCTACCGCGCTCTTAATGTGGTGCAAGACTGCCCCGAGTCAAAACACGCACGGCCTTTTATAGCTGGCTACCCCTACCCCACCGTAAGGCGTGGCTTAGGTTTGGCTAGATGGCGCTACTGGCGGGTGGGGTAGTTGCATGGCTTGGCTTGGCTATGGCGACACTTCCGGCGGTAGCACTAGGCATTAGTACTACAACTGTACTAGTACTTCCGGCGGGCAGTACCGTGGTACGATACGATGTGCTTCCGGTTGTTACAACTTCCGGCGGGCAGTACCGTGGCACGATACGATGTGCTTCCGGTTGTTACACTCGGCCATCCTGTAAAGATTGCTCCCGCAATCGAAATAAGAAAGACTTGGTTACTGATCACATTGGCAAAACTAACTTCCTGGCAAAACTAACTTCCAAGAGATTTTCGATATCAGCTTATCAGAGAGAAGAGCCCTGTGAATTTCTTGTATCCCCTTTAAGCTTCTAATTTTATACTTGAAATTACCCATAACCCTAATAACTAAATAAGTACTAAAGCCCTGAAAACCAAAATGTCGAGCTGGCGAGAACCCACATCGGTTCTGTCGTAGTTTCAAGTATGTGGCGCTTTGATGGCAGAGATCCCTGGTGGCAATCTTTCTGGGCAGGTTGTGGTCACTTTTGAAGAGGCAGTTTCTTTCGGCTGCGTCCATGGATACTGAAAATTCATTCGTATACACTTTAGATGAGTTTTACAAAGTATATCAATGTCGTCCAGCTGCAATCTAAATTGATCTTTCCCTCTGCTAGTGATAACATCACCATGGAATCCCTTGAGCGAGATGTATATGCTGGCTTCACCTCCAAATAAAGAAGTTTTGAGACATCTCTATTGATTAAGTTAACTTGGCTACCCGTGTCCGAGTAGGACTTCACACAGACTCCGTGACTTTAGAAGACTTCTTGTAGAAGTTGTTGTAGTTCTTCCCCTTTTATCTATCTGGCGGGTATTTTTCGTATAATTCCTCGGGTCGATTGCACTGGAACGTCCTCGCATTGGATTGCAGAGCTGTACGTAGACCTCGGATAATGGATGATACATTAGATTCGTGACCGGCGTCAATAGGGTCTGGTATGCTAGTCGATGATCCCTTGTCCCAATCACAAGGCCGGGAATGTTTAGACACTGATGCATGACGGGTCTTCACCGTAGTTTGATGTTATCCCACTTCTGAGTGTAAGGAAAAAGTAAAATTAAATGTCACTTTGTTAACACTTTAAATCGATACTCAGACGGCAAGAGCTACCGCGCTCTTAATGTGGTGCAAGACTGCCCCGAGTCAAAACACGCACGGCCTTTTATAGCTGGCTACCCCTACCCCACCGTAAGGCGTGGCTTAGGTTTGGCTAGATGGCGCTACTGGCGGGTGGGGTAGTTGCATGGCTTGGCTTGGCTATGGCGACACTTCCGGCGGTAGCACTAGGCATTAGTACTACAACTGTACTAGTACTTCCGGCGGGCAGTACCGTGGTACGATACGATGTGCTTCCGGTTGTTACAACTTCCGGCGGGCAGTACCGTGGCACGATACGATGTGCTTCCGGTTGTTACAATATATATGAATAGTGAAGAGGTATCATTAACGTTAACTAGATTATGTAATATTTGCTGTGTCGCGAGGTGAGACGAATCGTCGATACATTTCCTGTACGACGCCATATGAAATTTGATTAAATAATAATATAAGTATAAAGAACATCTGCAGAAGGTAAGCTGTGTCATCAAACGTGGCCGCTAATGGCGACGACCTACAGTTTTTTCACCTTTAACCACCGTCTCGCACACCTGTACCACAGGGATCGACTGAACAAACAACTATATACATATATTTCATTCATTAATCGTATTTCTCTTACAGCACAAGAGATTCCGTCTCTTGGTGGTTACTGTCGTTTTCTGACTATTAACCATTAGTTGTTTCATTAAAAATCTTGAAGGGTTTTAATGATTTAATGACTCGTGGTAGATATTTGATTGTTGAAGGATTTTCTGGAGGATATCCATAGTTAATTATTAGAGTGGACGTCACCTTGCATTTCCACTTGAAATTGTTTGGTCGCAGCGACGTCTCACTGCTGCAAGAAAAGTTTGTTTTATTTTCACTACATGCACCTGAAAAAGTTATTTCTATTTAATCGTATGGCAAAATAGAGTATCCATCTTTTATTACCTTTCCTTCATTGTAAAACTGAAAAAAATTGTTACTCTATGTTACTTAGCACGTGCTAATGACAGGTATACACCCTGCAAACGCGAGTAACATCAGCCCCCGACCTGAAAAATTTAAATATGAAATTACTAATAGAAAAGACGAAATATTAGTAAATGAAACGACATAAACTAATTAAACGCGTTGGTTGACGGTTGATTCCGGCGTTGCCCGATGGTTGAACCTGTTGTCGGTTGATATACAGGTACCCTTCAGAAGAGTCAACATGGATATGAAGATACTTCCCAACGGAGCGAAAAACGTGCAATCGATTGTGGTCATTACATATTACCCTGTAATATATACTAATTAATGTTAATTCTTATATTTTCAGTTACATACTCACGGTTTCAACTGACTACGACAAGTTCAACCATCCATCCACGTCTAGTTCAAAATTTATTATTATAAATAACATAACACACAATATTTATTTGTAATAGGTCTTAAAAGTACTTTTGGTTTACAAAATCAGAGATTAGACTCTCAGTCACTTATGAAGTGAAAGCACTACCATCAGTATGGAAAAATTACATGTCATAGCAAAACAGAAGTGGCTAGCGTATTCTTTCGTGTCTATGAAAACTTAGGCATTACGTATACAGAGGACAGCATTGTTGTTATTTTACTAAGAATCAGTTTTGATAGGTATTCAATCTAGTTTTGCTATCTACAAACAATTGCTTAGCTAATCCTGCTACCGCTTTATTCTTGTGAAATGTCTAATCAGAGAGCGGGTTTATGAATATTGTTATTTTTAACTGTATTTTATATAATACTTGTTTTATAATATACTAATAGATTTTTTTTAAATATATTATACAATAGTATGTCATAAGATATTATGATAAGTTATATTATAAATATCAACAAATTAGTGCAATTGTAAATTATTTTCACGTGTTTAAAAGGTACGTCACTTAGTGAAGTTTCAAGGAATCCTCTTTTATGTTTTTTTCCACTTTGACACTGTGAAAGTTTAAAGCGATGATGGCTCAGTGGTAGCGCGTTTGTACACCGCGACAATTTTCATAGATTACAATTCTGCAAGAAGACGGAAAATTTCCTTCACCGTCAGTCGATAATGTTAGGAATTTAAATTAATAAAATTACCATTCCGAAAAATTCCTTGATACAAGTCAGCACTCGAACATGCCAGCATAGTATGAATTTTCCTCCGGTTAAAACCCTTAATCATCACGACTTATAATTGTATATAGTGTTTAATGTTGATCTTTAAAGCACTGGCTTTGATTTTATCAGATTTTTAGAAGAAATCCTATCGTTTCATAACATACAATTCTAAATCATTACATATTATAAAACAAACTCCTCTGCCGCGTTTGTCTGTTTGTTTGTTCGCGATAAGCTCAAAAATATTGAACTGATTTCCATGCGGTTTTCAATAATAGAGTTATTCACGAGGAAGGTTTAGGTGTATAATTTGTCAAGATTCTTTGTAAATTGATTGAAATATAAAGATAATTGTTGGAAGTGTCGGAAAAAGTCAAGCCACCTGGGAGCTTTAGTTGAAAACTCTGCTTAATCCCTTTGACAAACAATTGATATAATAAACGACGCGCAGATGAAATCGCGGGTATCAACTAGTTTTATAAAATTTTAAATGTTAATGATGCTCTACTAAAAATGTTGTGTTTTTGACTACCAATATTTTCTCATCAGTCATATCTAACACGACAGTAACAGACGTCGAAACATGTCATATTTATTAGATTGTTTTCAAATTATCGACTAAATGCTTAGTAAGTAGTTTGTTCGTACAGTTCTTTAGACGGATAACGATCATATGTAATAAAATAAATAAATTAAATAGAATTAAGTAGAATAAAGAAAAGTTAGCGTACTGAACTCCGCATACAGTGTACCGGGAAATTGTCGAACAATAAGATACGGATTTTGGTATTGTTTTCCAATACTGAGGAGTAATTTGACTAGTACATGTTGTAAAATCCGAGATGTAGGTCGGAATTTAGCACACATAAGTTTTTTTCGTGAAAAGATGTCATGGTTTTCGTGTATAACTCCTTTATAACTATAGTTAGCGCTGTAGCACATCTTCTATGTCTATGTGTTATTTATATTATATTATTATATTTATATAAAGAATACAACAAATAATAACAAACTGTGTACAAAACCGTAGGAGCAGGTAGTCTAAATAAATAAAAATCCAGTGTCATGGTATTCATGAAAGTTGGCATTTATGTATAATTTGGTCCAACTTGAGAAATAGGATAAATTATATTTCGATTAATGACCTCAATACTTTTAATTACCAATTAAATTATTGTCAATGTTGATTATTGTTATTAATTGTAAGTTTCATCAGTATCCAACAGATGGCGTTTTAAATTAGTATGTTGATAAAAAACGCCATATTTTAATTTTGTTTTTTTTTTTCAATTTTAAATCTACACGTAGTGACTGAGCCGCTGTTACTCGTGGCCATGTCAGCTAGTTTTATATGAATAAGTAGAAAGATTTTATTACTAAACTGCCGTCTTGCTACGATTAAAGATTAAGCGTAATAATAATAGAAGGTTTATCCATTTTTCTTTTCGAATTCATGAATCCAATAACGTAGGAAAGTGGGAAACGAAGCAACATTCAGTAGGCAGGCGGCTATAAACAAAGCGAGTTCGCACTTTTACCACCACGAGACCGAGGGTACGAGAGTGCTCCGCAACATCAGCGCACATTTTATACAAACGATGACGTAAATACTCATTTGCAAGAACAATATCCGATATTGAGTGAGGCCTGTCTTGTGAACCATCTGGGTACACTGCCGGCGCGATACACATGAATGAACTTTATTTTTAAAATAAATAAATTGGATTATTTTTTATGATAAATATAATATTATCACATACGCATTGTATATACATAATTATAATGCACCAGAAAGCTTAATTTATAACAAAAGTCGAGGCAGTCATAAGGACCCCGGACAGAAGTAAAAACTATAAACAATCAAGTAACTGTGTTCTCATTTGCATTTTCAAATGAGTTGTTTAAATTTATTAAGTATAACTACGCGTCGCTAGTCTGATACAAGCCGCGCAAGCACATTACGCTCTGTCACGTTTTACTAGCACGTCATGACGCGAAACCATAACTTTATCTCTAGCCAAAGGACCGTTCAGCGTGCCTAAAGAAGTTTTCACATCAACATATGATTTTGAAGCATTGATGGCTAAGTTGATAGCGTGTCAGACACCTGATCGGAGTTTCCAGTAATGGATAATATTGTATTGAACCCATAGTATTATGCTGGGGCTTTTTCTAAGTCTGCCTGGCTGTCTATCACCTTCAAGGTAAAAATCTGTCGCCAAGCACTTGACCGCGTGTTCCGGCAGCTGCACTTGCAAGCCAGTTCCCCTTTAGGTTTAGCGTGTTTACCATCTTCGACCACATCGTCATTTAACATCAGCTGAAATTGGAGTAAAACGCCTGCATATAAAGGGTAAATAAGCACAATTACCTAGTGGAAACAGCTAGTGAAACTAAAAATACTTGAACGAGTAAAAGATGTCTTTATAGTGGGTATAGGGCATAGAAGTTGGTGTTATTCACGTCTGCAGTAAGTGTACCTCTCATTCCCCTACACGTGCTCCTCGGGTGCTGCTAAAGAGTTACAAATTTTGACCGCTGCACTGTTCCATATAAATTGAACCTCGCAACGTTAAATAGACTAATCAAGACGATATTAAAAGATGAATACTCTATTTAGCCATACGATCAAATAAATAGTGTGCAAACAAAGTACATGGATGACCAGTATACTTAGAAGTTTTTGTCAGATATTTACTCAGGACGTTCTCGATACTTAGATGTGATATGATATGATGATGCTAGTCGTAGTTACTGAAATTTTGACAGAACACATTTAGGCACGTAGACTGAATGAGAGAACTGTTAACGTATTGTTGATTTGTGTAATATTAAAAACACATTCAGTAGACGATGGACGGCAGTGTACGGAACGCGTTCATATTTATTCACTGGGTCGCTTGAACCCCGCAACCGATGTATTTATTGGTTTGCAACCGACCGGCTATCTACGTGGAATTTAGCACAAACCCGCGAACTGAAAATCCGTCTTACATTTTATAACAATATGTAGATTCGGTTAAACTTATGAAAATTCGTATAACTAAACGAATATATTATATAGGTCTTGAAATAAATCCGGAGTGTTTATGTTACATTTATTGTACATCGTATTGGTTATGTTTCGAAAAAAAAATTTGTGATATACTTAACAATTTAATAAATATACTTGATGTGTTTGCAGCGTATCTGAAGGTCACTTATAGAAGAAAAACCTCGGATAAAATAAAAAATGCTTTATTAAATTCAAGCCCTGAGAAGGTATTTATGAACTCCAAAACTAGCACTGGTTCGGAAAAAACCTTGTCATCGAGAAGAACCGACAAGAAATTAGACATTGTTTATCGTTTTTATTAAACACTAGCTGACCCGTGCAACTTCGTCTGCACCAAATCGGTTATTACCGGTTTCAATTGTATTTTTAAACGCAAATAATCTTAAAAATCCTAAAAGCCGATTGCAGCGACATCTAGCACTTCCAATTGTGAATCCAAACTATCCAGGGACTCACTCAAACATATACCCAGTTGGTATGTGAGAAATCTTTTAAAATAAGCCTAGAATCTGTTCGCAGCATTACCTAAAGTAGTGTCATCAAAGTGAAGATCAAAACTAACTTACATATATTGCCGATAAATGTCTTCCCAGTACCCCTTGTAACTTCATCACGTAACGTACTGTAAAAATTGAACTTTATCTACATTAAATTTCCATTTTGTTTTAGTTGTTTGTCTGCATTCAATTTTAATTTTGTCACATTTATTTTACTTCTGACATATAAACCACCTTTTTTACTCAGAAACTGAACTTGGGATAACATACCTTTCTAACAGTGAAAGAATTTTTGAAATCGGATCAGTAATAGGTACCAAGCATTCCTCGAAAACAAAACTTTACCTCTCATTATAATATTAGTATAAATACAACATAGTATTGGTAACTGCAAACACCTCAACTGATTTATTTTAATCGTAAATTCACAAACCTAAAACTCAACTACTTTAAGACTCAACAATATTTAGAAAACTAATTTTATCAAATATCGAAATACTGATAGAACTCTAATTGAGATTCATTTTCTACAATGCAATGTAACTATTATCTAGGTTTATGTTTTAAGAAAAAATCTTGTCACCTTTGTTTAGCAAACATTTTTTATACAATAAAATAAATGTAACAACATATAAGTGACAGTTTCGTTTACACGTATTTTTTTCATATCAGGTTGATAATTACGCATAGCAATGTCATATAGCCGTAGCTCAGTTATAACGTACTGGACATTATATGGTCCGCCGGAGCCGACGGTTCGAATCCCGGCGATCTTTTTTTTTTGGTATTTTTTTTAAAGTAGCTTAGGGAAATATAGCTTATCTTTTTAGCTAATCTGTCTGCTATATATAGCATAATGAAAATTTACCAAAATCCGTCAAAAATTTCATTAACTACAAATTTTTGACTTTCGTCCGTTATCCTGGAGAATCCCTTGCGTTTTATGAGATAAAAAGTATCCTAGATGTAATCTCGTAATATTAGTTATCACTTTGCCAAGTTTCGTCAAAGTCGGTTCAGTACTTTCAGAGTGATGCGTGTTCACAGGGACAGACAGACAGACAGACAGACAAAAATTGTAAAAAGATTATTTTTGGCTTCTATATCGATAACAAAGTCTACCCCGATAAAAATTTTCAAAAAATATTTAATGTACAGATTTGACCTTGCTACAGTTTTATTATAGTATAGAAGATAGATAACAGAGCACACTATATTTTTATAGACATACACAGTTACATTCACTTTTGGGGTTAGCACATAGAGAGGCATCATTTCCAAACGTCAGCATCTTTCACATATTGATCCATCCTATAATAGCCTTTATGCATTAAAACTCGGTTGACATCGTACTTGAACGTAGTATCTGGCAAATCGGGACTTTGTTTTACAATTTAACACTAAAAAACTGTTACTGGTCTTAGAGAGCCCGAAACGTGGAGTGACCAGTTTGTCATTGTTTCTACTATTTACATTGATTAGATATGCGTCGAACTTTTGTTTCGAATCCTACATAGAGCAAGCATCATGCTAGTAGAGTGTTATTCTAATGCTCACTTAAGTAGTTATCACACTCGGGTAGTAATTCTGTCTTGCAATATCAATCGACGCGTTTCCACAACCACATTTAAAAGCCAGTTCTATTTCTATGCTTAGCGCATTACCGCGTTCAGTTACATTATGGTTCAACATTCGTTGAAGTTGTGGTAGATTACCTTTATTTAATCGTATTTTTGGCTACCAATCTTCTATTAGATTATAACCACCTTTGTCTAATAATTATGATATTACAAGTTTTTTTACGATCATTCCAATGAACTAACAAAATGGTGGCCGTCTTATTAGAACTTTCCAGGGAGTTGTTGTGGTAAGACAGAATCCATGCTCTGTGATATAATTTCCCATCCATTTCACTTGGGCATGATAACCGAACTTTTATTACGTAAAAAACCACCAATATTACAAAATATAGAGTCAAATAACACAAGATTATGAATAAAATATAAAACCCACTACATGACATTCCAAGATCGCATCAAAAACTCCTATTGTGATTTTTTTACTTCACTAAGGTTACATGATTGTACGATTCAATTGTTTGACAAAACTGAATAAATTCTAAAAGTACATTAAAAACTTGGAGAATACATAAAAGTAATTTATTTTAATTAAAAATATAATAAGGATTACTTAATAAAGGGCTTAAAAAATTTCAAACCAAAAAAGGGTCCTTTATTACTGCTTCGGCCGTAAGTTCTAATGGATGCAATAAGTTGACACAAGTTAGCACCTCTCGTTGAGGCAGTGCGGCCGCGCCACTAATGTAGATAAATTGATCGCCTCAATCCTTTACTGGATTAATTTATGGTAATATGTTCAGATCGAGATAGCCGGTCCAGAGTTACGATTAAACAGTTTTTATGTAAATCCGCCATCTTTGTTCACGGCAGTTGGTATTTTTGCGAGCGGTTGACCTCCATCTAAGTGATAAGCGATTACTCTTTGTAAACTAATTTCATTTATTAAATGCACGTAATAACTTTTTGTTTTGTATTACTAACCGTGTACGCAATGACATTTCCGATAACTATGTTCATCTTAATTTAAATTCGGTGAAGGACCTATTTTCAAAAATCATTTCTCAATTACCACTTTGTTAACATGGAGGAAACCCATTCTTGACCTCAAGTAAGTAACTGTTGATCTTGACGTCCGCCTATCTATAAGGAACTCTTATGCAGAATCTGTAGATAAAATAGGCGATGATAAAATAGTTCAGTATATTTTTCTTCTCTGTTTGTCAATCAATTGTCTTTATGTTTTGTTTAAAAGCTATTTAAGAACTCTAGTATTATCAATAAAAAAAAGTGTGTGTGTACTTATGTACACGCGTTAAAAGTTATACTTCTTTGGCGTAACAAGATTTTTTTTTTTATCTTTCGCCTTATTCTACGTTTGTAGAAAAAAACGACACGGGTAGCATTTTTTATAGAAACTTTGCATTTTTTTTTTTTTTTATTAATGCAGTATTAAAAAAAAAAAATAATTAAAAAAATTTTTTATTTTTTTTTTTTTTTTAAAAAAAAAAATTTTTTTTTTATAAAAATAATAAAAAAAATATATATAAATAATAACTCTTTTTTTTTTTCTTTTTTTTTTTCTTTTTTTATTAATAAAATAATTTTTTATTTATAATTAAAAATTTTAAAAAAATAAGAAAAATCTTTTAATAAAATAAATAACATAAACCTATATACTTTCTCACAAAAGAAGGTTTTAAAAAAAAACAAGGGGGGGGGAAAAAAAAAAGAAAGGGAATTTAAAAAAAAAAAAAAAGTTTGTTTAAGGAAAAAAAAAAAAAGGGGGGAGGGGGGTGTTTTTTTTTTGATTGTTTGCCGGGGAAGAAATAAAAAAAAAAAAAAAAAAGAAAAAACGTATTTAATACATTGAAAGTTTTAATACAAAGAAATACAAACAACAAAAACAAAGAAACAAAATGTTGACTATAGTTAACTTCAGGGTGTCGGTTTTTCGTAACGGTGTGCGCGCGCATCGTAATAACTTCAGGGTGTCGGTTTTTCGTGACGGTGTACGCGCGCATCGTAATAATATCAGGGTGTAGGTTTTCCGTGACGGTGTGCGCGCGCATCGTAAAAATTTACTCCTATTATTTTCCCCTAACGCGCCAAAAGAAGTATAACTTCAAAACAGTGTTTTTCCTACCTTCGAACACAATCATATTTTAAATTTGTTATCAGAAAATAACAAAATTGTTGCAGTTCAAGTTACTGATTAGATTGTTTGTTGTAAAATTCCCAACAAACAACAAGTCTTACGTATAAATTGACTTACATTGAAATTTCAAACTCAACATTATTTTTAATAATTATAACTATTTTGGGAAAATTTTTAATCATGATCATGATCGAATTTTGCAGTAGGTGAACTCTAGTCTCACTAATTTTGCCAGTGCTTGAGTGTGAAATAGTCTTAAGAATTTTATTATATAAATTACTTCATATTGGACTATATTTTTTTGTCAGAGGACGTGCTAATGCTCGGGAATTAGTTCCTATAAGTATTATAATTTATCTCATGGGAAGCATATATTTTATATAGACATCTTTCACTTCCTAGCTTTTATTTTTTGAAGTATAATTCTCTCATGACTTCTCAAATCGTAATAACCCTTTTACCGAATACATTCTGGCAACCGTTTATTATATCTTGTATTATCATTGTTAGAGAGTGATATAAATAAACAAAGTGTTGTTTAAATCGGTTATTCGTTTGACTTGGGCCACCGGACGCGAGCTAATCACGAGCCGTGCTATACGCGGTTCCAGGACACACCGCGTGCCGGCGCGCCACGGAGAGCCTTTAATGTGATGGGTTTTGCTTCAAACTGCATTAATACGTTATGTTAGTGAAAAGAGAACCTTTATTACACCACTCTTGAGTCAAGCGATTCACTGAACCATCACCGCTTCCAATTTTATAAATAACTAGCTGACTCGGCCACACTTTGCTGTGGCTTAGTTATTACATATGTATTTATATTATACATACTAGCTGTACACGCAGCTCCGCACGCGTATTTTTTTATTCGTATTAAAGAATTATAAAATTGTGAGACTGTGTACAATTATGGAAATGCTCTTTAAAAGCAATTGTAAGTACACACGCACGCTACTTACAGTAACATGTAACGTGTACATTAGATATATAAATACTAACAACGTGCCAAATGAAGTTTGTCATCAGCAACATATTTGGAATCTTAACCCACAATATAACTACCTCAGTGCTCACTTACACAGTATAAAGTGCTAACTTACACAGTATAAGGAACTAATGAAATAATAACTTAAAATATGATTATAAAGATTTACATTACATTTAATATACAATGCCTTTATAATTAAGATTTTGTGACTATACAAAAAATAAACGCTTGTCTGTTCCGCGAGAAATTCTATTAAGGAGGAACTCTTTACGTAATACGTTTATAATAATAATAATAGGAAGAAATTTGATCCTTTGAAAGAAAGGGAAGGAGAGGAAAAGGAAGAAAGAAAAGGAGGAGAAGGAGAAAGAATATATATAAAAAGAAAAGAAAAAAAAAAAAAAAACAACACAACAAAACAAAAAAAAAAAAAAAAAAAAAAAAAAAAAAAAAAAAAAAAAAAAGAGGGAGGAAAATAAAAAAAAAAAGGGGGGGAGGGGGAGAATTTTTTTTAAATCTTTAATTAAAAAAAAAAAAAAAAAAAAAAAAAAAAAAAAAAAAAAAAAAAAAGAAAGAAGGAAAAAAAAAAAAAAAAGGGAAGAAAAAAATTTTTAAAAAAAAAAAAAAAAAAAAAAAAAAAAAAAAAAAAAAAAAACAAAAAAAAAAAAAAAAAAAAAAAAAAAGAACAAAACTATAACAAAATAAATAAATAAAAAAAAAAAAAGCAAAAAAAAAAAAAAAAAAAAAAAAAAAAAAAAAAAAAAAAAAAAAAAAATAAAAAAAATAAAAAAAATATAAAAAAATATTATTATAAAAGCTATCTTAGAAAAAAAATAAAAAAAAAATAATATAAAAATATTTCTAAAAAAAAAAAAAAAAAAAAAAAAAAAAAAAAAAAAAAAAAAAAAAAAAAAATATACAAAAGAAAAAAAAAAAAAAAAAAAAAAAAAAAAAAATAATTTTTTTTTTTTTCAAAAAAATAAAAAAAAAATAATAAAATAACCAAAAAACAGGAAAAAATAGGTGTTTTATATTTCCATTTTATAAAATTAATTTTTAATTTTTTAAAATAAAAATAAGATCTTATTAGGAAGACCTCTATATCATTAAAGTTATTAATAATTATAAAGTCGAATTGTAAACAATAAGCTAATAATTATTTCTCTAATTAAAAATAAAGAATGAGTTGAAATCTTGCTAAATTTCATGCAGACAAAGTCGCGGGTAATAGCTAGTCTAAAATAGAATAACCTCAATTACTTTTTATAACGTTCGCTATCTACCAGTGAAAGTCCCTTTACCAGATTAGGCCCCCCTCGGCAGCGACTCAAGCCTAGGTCCGTTCCCTCGGCGTGGAGCCCTTGAGTGCGCTGCTCGCGCGATACAGTGACACAAAATCTTACATCACTGCGATAACATTACACACGTCACCTCCACACACGTGCACGCATACACGCTTACACATGAAATTGGAACAGTTTTATTTTTTTCCCTTATCATACTGAAAGAGTTTAGAAAATTATCCAATACAAAATATATGTAAGAGTTATTGAGGTATGTATGCTTGGTACACATATACGTTTCAACAACTCATATGTATGAATAGTTAGCTTAGCTTAGGTTAGTTAGGTTAGCTCAGATAGGTACACCCTAGTCGTAGCCCGGGGGGGGGGGGGGGGGGGGGGGGGGGGGGGGGGGGGGGGGGGGGGGCCCAAAAAAAGGGGGCGGCCCTATTCTTTGGGGGGGGCGGGGGGGGGCCCCCAGGGGGGGCCAATATGGTGGGGGGGGGGGCGCGGGGGGGGGGGGGGGGAAAAAAAAAATAGGGCTCGGCCCCGACGGGGGGGGGGGGGTGGGGCCCCCACTCTCTGGTCTGGGGCCGGGGAGTGAATGGGGGGGGGGGGGGGGGGGGCCGGGGGGAGCCTAACAAAGAGGGGGGGGGCGGGGGGGGGGGGCGGCGGAATATGGGAGGGGGGGGGGGGGGGGGGGCGGGCGGGGGGGGGGTGGGGGGGGGCGCCCGCCGCGGGGCCGGCGAGGGGGGGGGGTGGGGTGAAGGGCAGGGGGGGGGGGAGGGGGGGGGGGGCGGGGGGTACGGGGTGGGGGCGGGGGGGGGGGGCTTGGGGGCCGGCGGCCCCCGGCGGGGGGGGGAGGGGGGAGGGGTCTCGGCGGGTGTAAGAAAACAAGGGGGGGAGGGGGAGGAGGGGGGGAGCTGGGGGGTAGGGGGGGGGAGGAGGGGAAAGGGGGGGACGAGGGGAAGAGGTGGAAAAAAGGAAGGGGGGGAGGGGGGGGAGGGGGGGGGGGGGGGGATGGGGGGGGGGGCGGCCCGGGGGGGGGGGGGGGGGGGGGGGGGGGGGGGGGGGGGCTCGCGGGAGGGCGGGGGGAAGGACCAACGGGGAGGGTTGGTTTGGGGGGTGCTGGAGGGAACGAGGGAGGGGGGGGGCCGCCGGCGCAGGGGGGGGGGGGGGAGGAAAAAAAGGGGGAGAAAAATTGGAGGGGGGGGGTGGGGGGGGGGGGGGGGGCTGTTGCGGGGGGGGGGGGGGGGAAAGGGTAAGGGGGGGGGGGGGTATCGGGCAGGCGGGAGGAGGAAGGGTAGGGAGGGATTTCCTCCATAGGGGGGAGGTAAAAGGAGAAGAAGGGGGGGGGGGGGGGCGGGGAGGGAGAACCTCAAAGGGGCCCCACGGAAAGGGGGAGAGGGGGGGGGGGGGGGGGCAAGCCCAATCCCCCGGCCGGGGGGGGGGGGGGGGGGGGGGGGGGGGGGCCACCATGAGGGGGGGGGGG
Source organism: Antheraea yamamai (assembly GCA_036509395.1). NCBI lineage: Eukaryota > Metazoa > Arthropoda > Insecta > Lepidoptera > Saturniidae > Antheraea > Antheraea yamamai. The sequence continues at coordinate 1,059,893 of AP028433.1, forward strand.
GGGGGGGGGGGGGGGGGCTTCTATAGGGGGGGGGCGGGGGCCTGGGGGGGGGGGGGGGGGGTAAGTGGATGCCCCCCCCCAACGCTGGGGGGGGGGGGGCCCCCCCGGGGGGGGGGGGGATCCAACCCAAACAGATAGGTCGCGAATTGCATGTATCAGGCAACAGCTCAAACCGAGGTGTGCCGTGCACCCTTGAGCTAGTTGTCAAATAAAATTGGCTGAGTGCCTTAAGCACTCGCCATAGTAGTCTGGTGAAGCTGTTAAGACCTTGCTAGGTCAATAGCGTAGTCAGTTCGAAAAAAAAAACAGTGAACGTCCCGTGAAAATCGGTCTAACCGTTTTGGTGATAGCTTGCCTAAATTACTTTTTATAAAGTCCGCTATCTGCCAGTAAAAGTCTCGTGAAGATCGGTCGAGCCGTTTTGGAGATAGCACTGCGGGCGAAGCCACGGTTAACAGCTAGTATAAACTTAAAGTGTTTGAATTACTTTTTATAAGGTCAGCTATCTGCCAGTGAAAATTTCGTGAGGATCGGTGAAACCGTTTTGGAGATAGTACTGCGGGTGAAGCCACGGTTTACAGCTAGTCTAAATTAAAATAGACTAAATTATTTGCTATGATGTCCGCTATCTGTTGGTGAAAGTCTCGTGAAAATCGGTCCAATCGTTTTGGAGATAGCATTGCAAACGAAGCCGCGGTTAATAGGTAGTCTAATTTAGAGCAGCCTAAGTAACCCACTGTAATTTCAGCTATCTGCCAGTGAAATTCCCGTCAAAATCGGTTCAGCCGTTTCGGAGATTACCCGGAACAAACAGACAGACAGACACACCGACTAAAATTTTTTTTAATTGCATTTTTGTTATCAGTAGCGTGTATACTTTCGTACCCAATCAGTAAAAATAAATTATTTTGATATTACATACAGGCACTTCATTTTTATTATATAATATAATCTATATAGATTACATATCTATGAGATATCTATGACAGTCGGTCCTACAGTTTTCTCTCCACAAAATAACTTAAAGCGCCATCTGTTCGAGACCGATGAAACTTACAATTAATAACAATAATGAACATTGGCAATATTTTATTTCGTAATTAAAAATGTTTAGGCCATTAATCGAAATAAAAATTTCTCAGGTTGGATCAAATTTGCATAAACGCCAATTTTCATGAAGGTCGGTTGAGTAGTTTCGGAATTCATCGTGGATAAATATCATGAGGCTGGATTTTTATAGGTAAGATTATAATACATTTACGGAAACATTTTAATTTCTCCTTTTTTTTCATAACTAGTATGTAAATGTACGGAGGTGTTTTTCAAGTCAAGTAATTTAAACTCTTATTGTATATGGAAAGCGTGTGTAGAACATTCGTTTTCTCTCCCATTTTAAGAATAATTAATACACAAGTGACGTTAAATTAGTCATGTTACCTAAGTACAGGTAAACCCCTTAATTACAATGTAGATGATGCAGCAAACGCCGAGTATGTTAACTAGTATACTTCGCACTACAGGAATGACGTCGCAATGGTCGTTCATCATGCAGGATTCGAAGCCCTTTTGTTTCTTTATTGGTCAATGTTACTCAAAGTTTTAATTAAATTATTATATAAATCAATATATATAAAAATACAATAGAAATAATAAACTTAAAAATTATTCTGATACCTCATATTTTAACATAGGCAAAACGTCAACCGTAATTAACACACTTGAATAATGGTGAAAATATTAGAAATATACACAAAATGCTGATAATTGCACAAACAAATAGCTAAATATCATACTAGATCGGTTAACAAACTACTCTGAATCTCATTGTCAAACCTACGTAATGTAAGATCAAAGGGGTAGGTACTACACTACCTTGCTGTCCGACTTATGGTCGAAGTATTTTATTTTAACGAATTCTAAATTGTAAATCGATATTTTACCAGCGTGAACTATTTCAATGTCATATTTTCACATAATAACAAGGAAAAAACAAACTAAAATTTTATGTAATCCATATTTTTACCAAGACGTGTATGTAAAATCAAGTAATAATTAACCCACAAACAAACACATTTAACCATGCATATATATTGAAGGATTTACAGCAACAATTTATGACCATGTTATTCTGATCTTGAAATACAATAGCTTTTAATGCAGGTGCATAAAAATACATCATGTAAGAGACCCACTACAGGGCCGTAGGTCTTTTCCCGAAGAAAGATAAAGACAATTACCACGCCACCCCACGACGTATTGGCGATTTCAAACTCTGAGAAATCCACAGTTTTATATTGTTCCCACATACGATGGTAACACAAGAACATTTCTCAGGTTCAGTATTCCTCACGATATTTTCCTTCACCGTCAGTCGATAGTGTTACCAATTTAGATTAGTAAATATACACGAATTCCGAGAAATTCGTTGTTACATGCCGGGGTTCGAACCTGCGTATATCAGAATAATATTCCTCCGCACAAACCACTAGTGCATCAGGAATTAAATTAAATAAAAATAGATAATTTTGCTAATATACCTTTACTTCGATGGAGCAATTTAAAAAAATAGTCAAATATAAATATTCCGTTTACCGTAATAATTTTAAGTGTGACCCAAACACACGAAGAATTCCGGCTGAGACGTCTCGAGACACAAATACCATTGTTTATCGTAAATTTGAAAAAAAAAAGCGTCTAAACCACTATCGAAAGAGTTTCCGTTTAGATTATTTTAATTTATTTAAATTAATTAAGAAAAAAGTTGTTTCGTTGTAAATCTACTTTGACGTTATAATGGCTGAGACAATGCTATCGAGCCGCGTGATATGCCCCTCTCACACGAATACCATTCTATTGGGACTCTTTATTAATTCTTCCGGCGGTTATTGCTTTTTTATAGTGAAATAGAAATCAAGATTAACAATCGAATTCTACATTTAGCTAATCATAACGCACATATGTTAGTTGACTTTTTAATAAAATAACGGTGTTTATCTTTGTCAAATTTTTGAATGAATCCCGTTGTTTGGTTAATTTATTGTTGTTATATGTAGTTTTTTATAACAGTATTTGTTTGAAATATTTATGAACTTGTTACACCATCACACACACGGAAACAGTTGTGCACGGCAACACAAGTTGCGATATAAGTCACATTTACGTATTACCATTGCGACACATTGGCCACCTGCAGCACAACGCTACAATCAATACGAGGAATTGAAAACCACCTCATATATTTATTGAAGTGAAACTTCTTTATCGGCGTTGGAAAAAAAATTACCGTCACATTTTTCGGTTACGCGTCACATTTTTCCGTTACGCGCCATCTTTTTTGTATTCATGTCTATGATAATAAAATCCTTTTGTTTAAACTTTATCTAATTTAACTTTATTTGTATTCATGTCTATGATAATAAAATCCTTTTGTTTAAACTTTATCTAATTTAACTTTATTTAACCAATTTCTGGAAAGTTGCATATAGATCATTTTGCGAAAAATAAGGCCTTAAACAAGTTTCACTTCTTACGTGTGTACACTAGTACACGCACACATTTTTCCCGATTTGAAGACACTATTCGTTCATACTTCGAGCAGTAGTCACATATAATAACTTAGGTCTTAGATTAGGTTTTCATATGTTAAGTTTTAATGCACTACTTTCTCACACTTCTAGCAAAAAAGGTGTCTACACACCTTTTAGTTTAAATTGTAATATAAGCTATTGTTATGTTTTAATATTAAAGAATCTTATATTAATACACACATAATTTACTCTTTGTAATAAGTATGTTATGTTAGAAAACTTTGAGCATCGTTTGACTCAAATGTCAATTGATAAACCGACATTGTATGAGTGCGTGCGAAGACCATATTTATTATCTGCTGCAAGGGGCGAGGGGCGACGTGTGCGGGGTGAGGGGTAAGGGGTAAGCAGGGGTAATTAAAACCGGGTTGCATGCAACTTTGCCGCGGTCACCCTTCCGACGTCGTTTCCTTTTATAGAGAAGTTGAGGCAACTTGACAGGCCTGCAGTATGGAGTTACTGGTTTTATTTATTATTATTATCATGGTTACGAGGAACTCCGTGGCAGGGTGGTGAACCCGTGACAATTGTCGACAGTAGCTGGAGTTAAAAAGAATTTGAGGCAGTCATAAGCACTGTCGACAGAAGTGCAAACTTGAAACAATGACTCAACTGTATTCTCTTTAGAATTTTTAAATGAATTACCTATAGTATGAATTATTAAATTTCATAATTTGTAAATTGAAATTATTGACATTACTCTGGTTGTCACATCTATTGGCACTCCGAAAAGTAATTATATACAATGTATATTTTTATATCATCATATATATTAATACGTGAAGCCAAAACTTTGTATCCCTTTTTAAAAGAATTGCGTGAATGGATGAACGTGAAATTTGGCATAGTTAAAGTTTATATGGAGGAGAAGTGCAGAAAGCTATTTATTTTATATAAAATGCATTAGAAGTACATTAAATTAATTAAAATATGCATTACTCACACTACTGCTTCAATTTTACACAACATATACACACATGTAAATAAAAAAGACATTTTGACATCCGTCAATAACGGACTTCAAAAAAGGTTGCGAAGGAGGTTGCTATGCTCGACTGTATGCATTTTTTAACCGACTTTAAAAAGATTAAAAAAGACGATTAAAAAAGAGGTTACTACGTTCGGTTGTATTATTTTTTTATGTATGTTAATCGATTTCTCCGCAAATTATGAACCGATTTTAATGATTCTTTTTTTATTTGAATTAGTTATATTCAGCGGTGGCCCCATATTTATTTTCATCATTATTTTAATATTAATTTGAAGAAAATATTCAACCCCTAAGGGGGTGAAATATCGTTTATTTCATTTTCACCCACTTCGTCTCTACGTATTTTCGTGAAATTGGAACCGATTTATTACACCCATTACAAACCAGATATATTTATGAACACTCAAAATGAGGAAATAATTTTTTTTCCAAAAAAAAAAATAATAAACCGCCTTCGATGTGAAAAACTAATAAGGCACTAAAAAGCGAAAAATAACTGAATTATTAAATTAACCGAATTAAATAAAAAATATTGATATTTGAACTACCTAATTATATATTTGAAGTCGATGCCATTGATAAAAGAACCCTAATAAAGTTCAAACTTTAAAAATTCAATGAACTATGGTCGAATGTCGACCACTGGGCGCCCACTAGTATATATTAATACGTGAAGCTAAAACTTTGTACTCCTTTTTAAGGGAATTGGACGAACGGATGAACGTGAAATTTTGCATCGTTAAAGTTTATATGGAGAAGAAATGCAGAAAGCTATTTTTTTATATAAAATGCATTACAAGCATATTAAATTAATTAAAATATACATTACTCACACTACTGCTTGAATTTTACACAACATATACACACATATAAATGGAAAAGTCATTTTGACATCCATCAAAATGTGCGTCACTCTTACGTTCCAATATTTTATCTTTTCAATATTTTTCACATGACTGACGTTGCATGCCTTACATGTGCTTTGAAATCAACTGGCCAAATTATAGGTTAATTTTATAATAATATAATATGTAAATTCATAATATACATTAATAATTAATTGATAAATAATTTATCTTTAGTAAATTTATGGAACCACTGAAATAATTATTATTCTCTTTGGTTTTATTGAATGTCAAAATTTTTAGGTGATAGGACTGCTTTCACTTCATGTCACTTCGCTTCATGTTGTCATAAGAGTAAAGCAATATTTCCAAAGTCAATGTCAATATTTTAATGTTTAGTATTTCTTTATGGTGAACTCACTTCATATGATGATTCAATAAAAAAATAAGCGAAAAATACTTTGTAAAATCAAAATAAGAAAATTTGTTTGGTCATGAAAGTAATCCATGACTTATATCTCCGGGGTTACAATGATGCAGTTCAACTTGATGTAGCAATTATATTTAGTACAGTTGATGATGAATTATGAACAAAAATGAATTCATTTTCAAAAGTTAATGGCAGTATTAAAACATCTTTGTTTTGGATTCATCATTTGATTCTCTTGTGTATCCATTACTTTTCCAAACGATGATACTGGGCATATCACTATTCCTCATAATGTACAGACTATATTTAATTCAATATCACCCAGAAATACCACGCACCCATTGTGTCGTGTAAAATTAATTGAAAATTGTGTCGTGAGCTGCGATAAATTTCTTTATTTTCGTAAAGTTATGTTTACTTAGTAGTTGAGAGCCTTACCACCTTATGTAACCGCCTGTTTTTTGTTTCAAATTTATAATTCATTTCAATTTTCAATTAGACATCGATTTTTTTTAATGTTTATATAATTTAAAAAAAAAGTAGCAAATAACTGAGTAAGCATGATGAAAACCTGTGATTAGCCTTTGGTAAAAAAACCCTAATAAAGTTCAAATTTTAAAAATTCAATGAACTATGGTCGAATGTCGACCACCGGGCGCCCACTAGTAGTTTATTAATTAATCAAGGATATGGATGGGCTGCAAAAATTTAATACTAAATATCGATACATATTTGATGCCACAGACTGCTATACTACGCGTCGCTAATCTGATGCAAGCGCAATACGTTCAGTCACGCTTATTTGCATGTCACTGACGCGAAATCCTAAGTTTATGTCCTTCCAAAAAAACCGCTGAACGCGCTTAAAGAAGTTTTCACTTCGAGAAATTCATTATTTCATTTGGGGGACAGGGTTTCGAATATCTGTATTAATTAGATCAGGGCCAGCTGTATTAGTGCACCTGTTGGACAACATAAAGAAGAAAATATTTTTATTAACGCGTACAATCGGACAGCGACTACCGCACATGAGGTGAAAATTTGTTATTTGATTTAATTCCAACGTGTCACGTGTAGAAGGCGATTTGTTTGTATGAAGTTTCTACTTTATAAATGCTATTAGTAGGTATAAAAATACTCTCTAAGTATTCTTGGTCGTGATCTAACTAAGTCACTTGATTCTAATCGTACCTCATAGACTTAATGACGGAAAATGATTCTGTCTGTTTACTTTATGTTGTTTTTACGAAGAAATTTGAATTATTGCAAATTATAATAACTATAAATAAGCATTCATGTTTTTGCGTATGACTATAACCTTACTTAACATTAAATAAAGATGTGCCCAAAAATTTTTCTAATCGGAGTGTTGTCTTTGTAAGTTGATTTTTATAAATTACTGCTAAAATAATTCCCAGCTGCCCTTTCGGGTTGTGCCTTCGTTGCGAGGCTCGGGAGATGAAAGAGCGGGGCCTGATGATCCGATTGAAGCGTGGAACGTGGGGCCTTATGGTGTGACTTCTCACTGCTTTTTAACCGCTATGTCGAGTTGCTGACTTTTGGAGTCTAGCTCTCCTCAATCTAAAGGTAAAGGAGTGTACAAGATTGTGTACTCCGAGGTATTAAGTATGTGTCATACCATGAGCTCTTCGACGATAATCGATGTAGGCTCCGGAAGAGTGCGTCGTTCGGAGTGCAGTTGGGTTTCGTCTGGTATGGCAGCATAGCCCCTTTTGCCCTTAGAATGTGGCCGAAGATAAGGGAGAGAAATAAGCATTGCACATGGCGTTTTCGACTTACAAAAGGCTTCGACTGGTCGCGTTAGTAATTTGGTGGGCTTTGAAGGAGAAAAACGTGCCACAAACTATATTGACATTTCCGAGACATGTACCACAATCCGAAATCCGTAGTGAGGACTGCCGTTGGAGTTCTCGTCCATTCCCAATCAAGTTGGTGTCCACAGGGCTCAGCTCTAGCCCTTTCTGTTAGATAGTGGTTGCGTAGTCTCGGAAAGGTCCACGAACCTCGTGGTAATGATTTATGCCGACGACATTGCGCTGACAGACGAGAATAAGAGCGACTGGAGGACAAGGTGACCGGTGGAATGAGGCGCTGGAGAACGGTGGTCTAACACTCAAGTTGCGAAGACCGAGTACATGGCTTGTAGTAGCACGGACTCCGAACCTTAAAAATAGGTAACGAGCGTGCGAAGCAGCAGTTAAGTACCTAGGGTCTGTGATACACGAGTCCGGGTCAATCGATCACGATGTCAATCTCGAGTAGGTGCCGCTTGGGCGAAATGGCGAGAGGTCCCGGCGTCTATGTGATCAAAGGTACCCGTTAAGTTAAAGGTGGTGTACAAGTGCATCTCCGCCGGTTGTTGTATGGAGCGAAACGTGGCCGGTCCTGCTAGACATGTCCAGCAGTCACGTCACTGAGATGAAGTGCTACGATGGATGTGTGGCGTTACGAGATTAGATCACATCGAAACGAACACATCCGGGTAGCCTTGGAGCGTGACATGAGACAAGCTGCAGGAGAATCGACTCCGCTGGTACGGCAATAAGTGAGGCCGACTACGTTGGAAGTAGATGAAATAACTGTAAAGGCCAAGGTTGGGAGGCCAAGAAGTGGTGGCGGGTAAGGTGTTAAAGGAAGAAGAAGGGGAGTGGGAAGGGAGGAAGATTAAGAAAGGGCGGTAAGGCGGGAAAACGCTAGGAAGAAGAAGAAGACTAGCTAATGCCCACGACTTCATTCGCATGGAACGCTTTGGGCTAACGCTAATACGCAGCGGAAGCTCTCAAAAGGAAAAAAAAATTTTGAAATCTTCATTGGTGTTCCGCTCCTATTGGTCTTAGCGTGATAACGTAGTCTATAAACTTTCCTCGATAAATGAGCTATTTAACATGGAAATAATTTTTCAAATCGGACCAGTAGTTCCTGACATTACCGCGTTCAAGCAAACAAACTCTTCAACTTTATAATATTAGTATAGAAGTATAGATTATTATTTACAAAAAAGATTTGGCTACAAAACATTACGTTAGTTTCCAAAATGTCTCTTCGTTATTTGTGTGCACCTGAATACTATGCAACCGGATCATGGCAGATGAAATCGTAATAATCGTTGGAACCACTAACGCTCTTTTCTCTTTTCTACCTACACTTTCCACTTTTAGATGTCATTATGGTATTCACTCTTAGATATATACAGCTCCTTACACATTTCATTGAGAATTTCACTCATATAATAGTCGTCTATTTTGGTATTTAGGCTTCTTTCAGCTATATGATTTATATCCCTCTTCAAGACATGTCCATATTACTCCTCAACTATTCTGTTGCTACTACTATCTTCATCCTTGCTTTGAAATAAACATTACTATAACATGTTCAATTGATATGCTGTGAATTTCTCACAATATTTTTTTTCTAAAATATCTATCGTCGTAAATGTAAAATACATAGTATTAATACAGTTCATATAGATACCGTACTTGAATATGTATGAACATAATTTTTATTAAATTACTATAATCCGTCCATGATTAAAGGCGCGTTATGAAGAATATTATAATGAATATCGATAAAACACAGCCTATGGCAGTCGTTTCTGAAGAGGGAGTTGTTTCATAAAATTTGATACAATAAAAAATTTCAAGTTTCATTTCTACTGATTGTAATTAGTTTTTAGTTGATCGTGTTATTATATTTAAGCACATTATTTACACCTAAAGGTAAGGTATTAGATATTTGATTTCTATTAAAAATAATAGTTTGCTAGAGGAGTAGTAGTCTATTTCATATGTTTCCATTAACTAAACTGCATTTCTACTTTGTGTTTATTGTTTAACATGAAAATGATATGATATTTTTCTCCGTTTTCAAACACGGGTGAATGAAGAAATGCAGCGTTTTAATTTTTTTTATTCTGAACGTTATATATTTTATACAAATTGCATAGATCATTCACAAAACAAATGTCTACTAGTAATTGCATACGATTCCCGTAGACTTTATTGGTTATGCTAATAAACGTATATTTCTTCTATAATTGATCTCGCAGAAACATTTGCCAGTGTCACTATTCTATTTCCATCAATCTCTCTCTGTCACTTAGGCGTATTCAGCGCGGTCAAGTCAATTAGTAGATCGTTATTAACAGGTTCTAACTATGCAAGTGCAAATTCAATACCGTGCTGTTATTTTTAATTGTGTAAAAAACTGCACCCTTCATTGACTAAAATCAATTAATTATCCAATCAATTCTTACTTTTCTTTTCGAAAACTATTAATTCGTGATCGGGACTCGGTCTCAACGTAAATTTTCATAAATCTTCACATTTTTTGTCGAGTTTTGGGAATATAGTAGAAATGTGGCTGCAGGGGGTCCAGCGGAACTAGCTAAATTTTGAAAGTGGTCTATGAGAAAAAAAGTTTGGGAACCTCTGGTTTCGATTAAAAGTAAGAACACTATATGACCATTCTCAAAATAACTATACGTTAGTTAATATGTCTTGTTATATTGAATATATATTTTTATATTCAACTATAAATAAATAATTAAAGCGAAATGAATGTCAATAATTTCATTTATACGAAGGCAGGTGATTGCTAATCCGCAACCATCACTTCTGACGTCCCCCGCTGTAGATTGCATGGGAGAGATGCGTTTACGACTATATAATTTCAAGCCATAAAACGAAATCTGACTGACGACAGATACACAGTTCGTTATCGTTAATAACTGATTTTTATGATCCTAAATTATATATAGATTTATAGCTTTATGTACACAAGGAAGGGGAAAGCGACGAATTATAGTCTTTATTTCTAAAAACGTAAAGGTTTTGTACTTACAAAGCTAAGGTAAAGAATAATTTGGTTTTCCAACTTGGATGAGTGATTCTTGATTGACTGTTTTGTTTGTCTGTCTGTCTGTCTGGCGCGTGACGTTGGAGGGCATTTGATTTATTTTGATGTGAAATAAATTATTATGTGGAGTCGGGTTTTTGAATATTGATGTTTGATTCAGTCGTTATTTTTGGTTAATTTTGGAAAAAGCTATGTTGAATAATAGATAGAAGTCTCTGAATGGTAATAAACTAGCGGCTGCCTGTGACTTCCATTGTGACTTTACGAATATAATAAAGCTCAAGGCATTGTTTTTATATGTGTTATGAACGCCCTATTTTTTGAAACCATAACCCAAATTGTTTTTGTATTGCAACAGTTTAACGTTTATATATATTCAAGAGTTACCGACGACAATAGGTTATTTGTATTAGTAGTGTGAACATTAGAAGCAGCCCTGCAATGATGCGAAAACATCACATACAAGCCATAAAAAAAGTCATCGAACCTTGAATCGCTACGAAACGTCAGATTAAGTAGGTAAGTGTGCTCGAAACATAAACTTAGTACGTTATGTCCGACGCGGCGGTTCTGCATTTAAACGGGGGTTCATAAATTTATGTTAATAAACCGATATATATAGCGGGGTCTCCGCCGGGGTTCTGGGGGGTCCGGGGGGCATAAACGTATCGGTTTATTGACCTAGGCGCAGGTAGATCGTTGAGGCTATGAAGTCAGTGATTTTTTACATGACACTCCATGCCTTATATAGTTGGTTAGTGCATCTGAGGGGAACATTGTGCTCGTGGGTGTGACAATGGCGAAAGAGCTGATTATCTATATTAATATTACAAAGTTGAAGAGTATGTTTGCTTGAACGCGCTAATCTCAGGAACTAGTGGTCCGATTTGAAAATTAGATTCAGTGTTAAATAGCTCATTTATCGAGGAAGGCTATAGCTATAGCCTGGCTATAGCTGGCTATAGCTATAGGCTATAGCCTGTAGAGGAGCAGCAATGAAAACAATGTATAAAAATTAGGGTTAATGTACGGTATATTGAACAATACTTTCACCGTCTACGTAAACGAAGTCGCGAGTTAAAGTTATCGTTAGCCCAAAGTAACTATTCCATGTGGACAAAGTTGCGGGCAGAAGCTAGTTACTCAATAAATATATCCAGAAGGCTTTGGAGGATAAAGGACTAAAATTTGCTTTTATCAATTGTTATCAACACAATACTTTTTCACACTGCACTTTCAGAATAAATCATAACATATATATATTTTATCAATTTCTGAATTTGAGGGCCATTATTATCCCAGCTTTTAACTTTTTCATACTCAACTTAGCAAATGGCTTACATATATATTTAAAGCATTATCCTTTCCTGTACAATGCTTTGATGAGTCGTTTCATTATATCTAACTAGATATATAGTTAGGGAAATATGATTATTACTATTCTTAACAATGGGCCATATATTACTTTGAATTTACCAACAATTAAGGACTTTCTACAGGGCCACACATTTTGTTATCAGTAAACTTGCTTTGCTCTATTATCCCACAGATAAACAAAAAAATGTTTAACGAGACAATATACATTAATAATTCCTATTCTGAACAGCACAAAACTGGCACAGGATAGAAAGGATTTGCGTAAAAAGGCCCTGCAGTGCAGAGCTGTCCATAATGATGGTGATGATGATTCTGAACAGCCGACTTAAAGTGTATATCATTAAAAATATAAAATTCACGAAAACCAGAACTAAATCACCACCTACTTTCATTTCTACTTTCATTTTTTTTTTTTCAATAACGCACTTTTGTTTTAAATAGGAGGAAAAAAAAAAAATAAATGAAATGAAAAATTCTTGAAGGAAAGAAAAAAAAATATGAAATTAAAAGGAAAAAAAAAAAAAAAAAAAAAAAAAAAAAAAAAAAAATAAAAAAAAAAAAAAAAAAAAAAAAAAAAAAAAAAAAAAAAAAAAAAAAAAAAAAAAAAAAAAAAAAAAAAAAAAAAAAAAAAAAAAAAAAAAAAAAAAAAAAAAAAAAAAAAAAAAAAAAAGAAGAAAAAAAAAAAAAAAAAAAAAAAAAAAAAAAAAAAAAAAAAAAAAAAAAAAAAAAAAAAAAAAAAAAAAAAAAAAAAAAAAAAAAAAAAAAAAAAAAAAAAAAAAAAAAAAAAAAAAAAAAAAAAAAAAAAAAAAAAAAAAAAAAAAAAAAATAAGCTTACAAAGATACTACTACTATTCACATACATTATAGCTCTATTCTGAATTTGAAATTGCAATAGATAATGCTTATATGAGAGTTTAAAGCTAAGTTTACTCTTTTTGGATCGACATGGGGTGGGATGTTGTTCCAACAACGAGTGGCGGCATATTTAAATGACCCTCTAAAAGCGGTAGTTCTATGGAGTATGATAATGGGTTAGTCATGGTGCGTGAACATGAAATTAATACGTTTGCTTATCTTGTTTCAACTCTAACTTGTCATACAGATATTTTGGGTTTTTGGTTTTAATTAGGACGTAAAAAATAACATAGCCATGCACTGTAATTCGCGTCGTGCCGCCATTTTTAGGAAATTTGCGTAATTAAAAAATGGTGTAATATGTCCATGGGGGGGGAAATAGAAGAAAAATCTGGCAAAAGTATTCTGCACACGGGGGAGGGAAGGATAAGTAGGTGATAAAAAAAAGGACCATACATTGAATCAAAGTAATTTAGTCTCGAAAGAATAAGATTGTCAAAAAGTAGTTTCCTCAATGTGATAAAATTCTTGCAGGACTTTTAACCTAGAAAAGCAGTTTGTAATAACATTATTTATGTGCAAAACGAATTACGATAAAAAAACACTAATACGATTGACTAAGGATAATTAAATACTACACTAGCAACTATCCGCGGCTCCGTATGCGTGAATTTATGGAATAATTATAACAATAAAAAAAAATCATATACATATTTAAACTTGAACTTTTTATATAATAAAAACCAATTACCTATATGTTTTATATTCGGCTTTTAATTACAAGCAGAAAATATTTTCTTTTGTTTTTGCAACGTTGCGAGTAGGTACTTGCTACTTTATCACTCTTCTAAAACTGAGATGTATTAAAATCGATTTTTCCAGTATTATACTAGTACTAGCTGTGCCCGCGACTCCGTCCGCTTGGAACCTAATGTAAAAAACAGTGACTAATGGAATCATGTCAATGTATTAAGTCCATTTACTTATCTACTTATCTCTCCTACTTAAGTCGCGTCATCATTCAAAATACAATAAATTCTGATAGAGTGAACGGATTTTAATGAAACCAAGACTAAATGTTACTCGAGGATATGCTTTACGATTTCTATATTTTTTATCGTGAACGCGGTACTTTAGCAGTGAATACCGAGTGAGTACTTTAGTCGTGTTCATACAAACAGACAGACAGAAATTTCTAAAAATGTTTGAAATTTATCTCATTACTTGTTCGTAGACACCTTCAACAGTTTTTTTCGCAAAAATTTAAAAAGTACAGACGTTATATTTACATTCTTATTATATGTATAGATTACAAACAAAACACTAATCGTTGTCTTATTGAATGATGTTTCTTTTATTTTTTTTTAGATATAAGCAAAAATCCCTGTATGTTATAGAATCAGTTTGTGATTCTTAGAAAAGCAAGTCATTAGTTTTTTATTACAAGCATGAAGCATATTTTGGGTAGTAATTAGCGGTGTATTTAAAATATATTTTACTAGCGAGCCCGGCAGACGTTGTCCCGCCCTGTTTATAAAAAAAATCCTTGACAAATTATATACCAAAATGTTCCTCATGAATCACTTTATCCACTAAATAAAATGTTTAGTAGTTTTAGTATAAAGAAGAAGAAGAGGGAGGAGACTTTTTTTATACTATGAATAATAATAATGATTTAATAGATTATAAATTTTACCTCCTTATTAAAAAATATATATAAAAAAAATTTTTAAAAATTATATAATAATTTTGGGGTATAACTAAAAGTAATATAATTGATGTGATAAAATTTATTGGGGGTGGGTGGTTTTTTATATTTTTAAATAAAAGAAATAAAATATAAAAAAGAATTATTTTATTAAAAAAAAAAAAATAATAAAAAAAAAAAAAAAAAAAATAAAAATAAAAATAAAAATAAAATAATAAGATAATAAAAGGGTTGTAAAAAAAAAAATAATATAAAAAAAAAAAAAATTAAAATATAAAAAAAAAAAAAAAAAAAAAAAAAAAGAATATAAAAAAGAAGTTTTAAATATTTTATAGAAAAAAAAAAAAAAAAAAAAAAAAAAAAAAAAAAAAAAAAAAAAAAAAAAAAAAAAAATAAAAAAAAAAAAAAAAAGGAAAAAAAAAAAAAAGAAAAAAAAAAAAAAAAAAAAAAGGTGAAAACCGCATGAAAATCTGTTCGGTAGTTTTTGAGTTTATCGCGAACAGACAGACAGACAGACGCGGTAGGGGACTTTGTTTTATACTATGTAATGATGACAAAATAATAACGTAACAGTCACTTTTCTATACATTTTTGACTATTATTATTATTACTTGATTGTCATTGGCTTGATCCTTTATTGCAGAAATGGCGCGAAAGCTTCCATTGTCTGTTTTATTGCCGGTTGACTTGTTTCTTTCATTCTTTCAAAATTCTTGCAACATTTTACAGACTGGTCACATTAGATTATAAATTCGAAACCTATGATTACGCTGAGTAACTACTTAGATAAGTTTAAGCTGAGCCAAATCTATACTAATACTAGCGGGCCCGGCAGACGTTGTCTCGCCCTGATTATAAAAAAATCCGTGACAAATTATATACCAAAACATTTTCAGTTCCTGATAGAAGAGTGTATTACAGTAGTCCGGTGAAGCTGTTAGGACCTTGCTAGGTCAATAGCGTAGTCAGTTCGAGAAAAAAAAAAGAAAAAAGTGTATTACAGTAATAGATTCTTACCTATATTTAATTCCTACAATTTCCCTTTATCAACATAATTTTATGACATTTTTAATTCTAAACTTATTCTTTTGCACTCGTCCGCCATGTTTGTTTACGGTCTCAGCTGGTTTTCTCGTGAATAAAATTTGAACTTTATAATCTGTGTTTATTATATTTTTTTATTTATTATTGTTTGCATTTAATATATCAGAAATATTTATTTAAAAAATTCCAGTTATTTAACTTATATCGATATTTTTGTATTTACTTGTTTAGAATTATAATCGACGACTAATCTACCATACACTTAACTTTTATGCACTGAATTTGATTCAAGGCCAAGTTCCTCTGATATAATTAGGCATAATAGCGGACAGACGTATATTTATGTGTAAATCACTATACCTATAGTTTATCAATTGATATCTAATACTTATCTAAATATGGTTGAAATTAGTTTTAAAGTAAACTAGACTCAGAACCAATAGACGATAGCTCTCTTAAATAATTAATCATATCCAGCCAATAACTAATATATTATAATATTAATGTTGTCAACCATGAACTAACTTATTATTACTAATCTATAAACTATTTTTTTTTAATAAACATTACTTATATTTTTTATGTAATGTTTTGACCATATTGGAATCAATAAATCGCATCTTTCATATACGATGGGATCACATATCTTGATAGTTATTATTTACAGAACTCCAATATATAACTAATTTATATTCTAATAAGTTTTATGCCCAGAGTAAGTACGAGTCAATTAATTAGAATGTAAATACATGTAATTTTTGTAAACCGAACACTAAATAACAAGACAATTTACTTTGTAATTGAAGAACGAGATACATCGAAAATGATATTTCAGTTATGAAATACTAATAATGAGGTTCTGTAAAATAATATGTAAGATACAATTTCTAATCAGAATATTTTAATACGTAGGTACAAATAACAATTGTAACGAAAGTGAATTACCAACGCGGGAAAAAGGTAAAAAGCGGGAGGTGCGGTGGGCGGGGGGCGGGGCCACGTGTCGCCGCCCCGCGAGTGCGAGCGAGGGGGAGCACGCGCCCGCGGGGGAGGGAGCGAGCGAGACGGCTGTACATGACGCGACCGGACACCGCAGAGTGCATGCCGCTGCAAGGTCACGTCATGCCGGTCTATGTGCGCTTTCGCAATGTTTTGACAATGGACTCTCATTTCTCCCGATGCTGTTTTATAAATATATATGAATGAATGCTTTTCCTTTTTGATTTTTCTCCGTACGTTAATATTAATATAATTTCGACCCTTTTAAAACTATTGTTTTACAAAAGGCAACCTATAGGAAAAGGTTTTAATCATTTGATTAAGCAAAATAAAATTTTCTCATCGTTGGGGTGGTTCAATGAGAATAGATTAATTGAAAAAATCAGTTTAATTTATAAATCTAAGTGTAATTTAGGAGTAAACCGTGAATATGACGGAATGCAGTGCAAAAGGAGTATGTGTATGTTATCGCATTTGGACGTATGATTGAATGCGCTAGTACCGTTCGCGTCCGAGCAGCGCGCTAGTGTCGCCGGCGGCCGGCGATCGCACCGCGCGTCACTCCGGCCGCGGCCCGCGACGCGACCGCATCGCGTCACGTATCACCCTCCGTCACTCGTAAACAAACCACGAGACACGCGATAAACGAACCCGACTTGTTCACGTGTTGTGCCAAAATAATAGTGTCGACTCAACTTAGTGCCAGTTTATGTGAAGTGAACTCGTTTGCCAAGTTCAACCTTTAGCAATCGTCGTCAGGTCGAGACACCGTCGCGCTGTCCATCTGTTCAAATACGGTTGATTTGTTTAAGTTACCTATTGATGGATTGGAAAGAGGTTCAACGACATCGCACACGATGTTTGATGTGTAAAAGAATTCTTTTCACGTATGCAGAAAACAAATAGTTGTTAGAAAACAAAGGAGCTGTGCCCGAGGAACGGACGAGTGCCGTTGCTTGTTTAGGTGTTCTCCGCGACTGGTGGAATTGTTTTCATTGTCTGTCAACATTAAAATATTCATAGGAAAAGAAGGTGAGCATATTTCGTCTATGTGGATACGTGACAAACAGAACCTCTTGGGATACTGTGTACTTTGAATTTTTATGGCTTTTTAACGTTCAATACCATTGTTTTTTGTTTAATTTTCTTAGCTAACCTGAGTATTTATGGATAGAACGTGATGTTTGTATGTAGTTTTGTGAAGACGACAGGGCGAGTGTTAGATAATTTTTGGTGACTGCCCTTTCTCAGTAAGATCATGTGCTAATATTATTGTACTAACTCTTGAAACTTCGCGGTAGTTTATGTCCTAAGTCTTACATCTGAGTATATCTATAAATATTGTTATATGTAAATGCATTTTTTAAATTAATATCAGGTATTTATAAAATATGGCACGATAATTAGGCTTTTTAAAGGGTACATTGTTATAAATTGATACTTTTTAAAGAAAGACGAGTTAACTTGAGCTTTTGTTAAATATTGCATATAAACAGAACATTCACTGTGATAATTAGAATTATTTTTTAATCTATATTACAAATTAATGAAGTTTTCAAATGTCACAGAGAAAACTTAATTAAACAGCTGAAAATAAAAGTTTAAATTGTATGCACTGCATTGATCTCGGCTTGCATTCCAATAGGTTTCACAAAAACTAAGCATAAATACAACTTGAACAACATTATTGTTTTGCATTCCTACACAATGCAGTTCTTTTTCTTGTGTCAGTCGGCCATCTTTATTTTTGTGTAGCAATGCACACAGTTGTCATTTAAAAACACTTGGGTGCCGCGAGTGGCCCCAAACGTCTGCAACGCGTCTATGCCAGGAACTCGGAGGGCGGGTGAAGAGGGCGGGGCGATGATAGAGAGGGATGGAACATCACCATAAGCTTATAGGAAATATTTTGAAAATGGAATTATACATAATTTCTAATGTCATAGGAAATATTTTGAATATGGAATAACATATAATTTCTAATGCCAAACATTTTGTTTACGCTCATTAAAACATACGTTATCAATTTTCTTTATAATATACTTTAAATAAAATAAATGGTCATAATTTTAAAATATTTGTAAAAACATTTAACGGCATCATTAGATGCATTTAATAACTACGGTAATGGCGCGTATAATATCAATTAACATAATTGAGATCTCTTATAAATTCTTTAGTTATCTACTTTAAAATAAATAATTAGTTTATTCGTATAAAAATTATATGTTAATTAAGTTCTTCCGCAATATACATATAAACGACAAATAGGTATATTGTAGCCAAATAATTAAATGTATGTATTTATTCGAAATTATGTAATTTATCTAAAACATAGATATTAACTGTGTTTTATTTTAGTTATTACTTACCATGCATTCGGGGCCTGTGTTTTAAATATAACTGCATTTTTATTAACGTTTTACTTTTACTAATTAACGTTACATTTTTATTCTCGAAATAACGTAATAATTTTATGAGAATTTTATACATTTAACAACGTTGCAAGTTATGATATTATAGATTAAATATTTATGATTATACACCTGTGGAAACTGTTAATGGATGATAATGTTTTTTCCATGACCGCGTTGTGCTGCCAATTTTTTGTTAAATGTTGAAAATAAGCAATTGTATCGATAAATTAAAAAAATAATTTCCAAGTACCTATAGTTCCTACTGGATCTAATTATTAGCTATGAAAATCAAGTCGCTTAGAAAACCAAATGCGAACATACGCACACCCGCCTTTTATATATACAGAATTATATTTATTATATTATTGCATTTATTCCTGATCATTTTGATCAGTCACTTGCAAGATATTTTGTTATTTTATTTTTAAGGAATTTTGACATCTACTTAAAGGAATGGAAACGCTTCAGAATATAAATAAGCATTATTAACTTGGATTGCCGCTGCAATATTAACTACATATCTTGAATTTTATTAAAATACTAGCTACTGCTCGCGACTTCGTCCGCGTGAAATAGTTATTTTGGTCTAACGCTTACAAGCAGCGGAAACTCTCAAGAGGAAAAACCCGATTTTAAAACATTCTTCATTGGTGCTCCGCTCCTATTGGTCTTAGTGTGATGTCATATAGCCTATAACCTTCCCCGATAAATGAGCTATATAACACCTAATTTTTTTTTGAAATCGGACCAGTAGTTCCTGAGATTATCGCCTACAACTTCACAAACTCGCAAACTTTACCTCTTTATAATATTATAGTAATATAGTATAGATTATTTATTAAACTAACTATTTAACTATTTATTCATCATCATCATCATAAGCCTTTAAAAGACCCACTGCAGGGTCATAGCCTTTCCCTAGCTTTCCCGAGGGAAAGTATGGGAATAATCACCACACCAGCTCGCGACGCATTGGCGATTTCAGCGATTTCAATCTCTGAGGAATCCTTAGTTCTATATTTTCCCACATACTACAAGAACATTTCTTAGGTTCAGATTTCCTCTCGATGTTTTCCTTCACCGTCAGGCGATACTGTTACCTATTTTAATTAGTAAATGTACGCGAATTCCAAAAAAATCGTTGATACATGTCGGGGGTCGAACCTCCGGACATTGGATTGAAATTCTATTGGTAATCTTTAATTATTGAAAGCAACATATTTTATTCATATAAATTATTCAGATTAAGCGTTCGACTACAATCAGATCATATGCTATATGACAATTTTGTTAAATATAGTCAATCTACAGAGAGAGTGCTAAAATGTAGCTGCCTAAATATAACTACAAGAGTTTGGTTACAAATCTAAAGTTGGTGGCTGGTTCAATGGATATTAAATAATGCATAATACTATGTTGTTATTATGATTAGAGCTCAGGCTCATTAGGGGATTCCAAACGATGTAGTTTAATACAGTGAGCAATGATTGTTGAAGTGAAATTTCTTTTGGGACGGTGTGAATAGAATGAAACGAAAATATGTAACGAAAAAGAGATAGCTATAAATGTATATATAGGTTTTAGGCTGTGAGAGAATGAGATAGTATTCTTAATGTACTCGAAATATATACAAAGAGAGGGAGAGAAAGAGAGAAATGTTGAAATCCATAGCACATTATTTTCTGTCGGATCGTTGTGAATATCGGGCACTCCTAAAAATTATTGTGTGTTGTAGGGTATTAACATTGTCAATATATATTAAAATATTACAAAACTGTTGGGCGCATTGAATAATAGCCTTGATTTTGTAAATTATATTATTTATTCTGGAACCACAACGTACTCGTACAACGTATGTATGCACACCATGACACATTACAACAGGAAGTCAGTGTTACCACTTATCTAACTATATTATATTGCCATATATCAACAAAAACAATGCCGAAAACTAATGTTTACTACTTCCATAGTGTATTCATCTCATTTTCTTAAAAATTAATCAAACACTAAGTTTCACTTCTACCGCGTGTCAACTCACAGTCTTCTTTTTTTTAATCATTATATGGATGTTATATTTTTAATTAATAGTGTTACTGTTAAATACGATATAAAACTAAATAAAAATAAAATATAACCTCGCGACACCTAGTGATGAGTGTTAGTAGAATTTATAGCATAAAAACCTTCGTAATGGAAAAATACTTCAGTGTACAAATTTTCATGGTGATAGGTCGAACACTATTATAGTCTATCAGTCACATATATACATACCTATGTACAGTACAAATACATAAAATGGAAGTGTCTGTTTGTAATGTCAAAGTAACAGCTTTATACTAAATGGATATGAAAGTATATATACGATACGACGTAAAAATTACAACAGTTTTTATTAATTTTTTGTAGTAAGCAGTTTTTTGTTTCTTTATTCCTCCTAATCTCCGAAATGATTGGACCGATTTTGACGCGATTTTCACTGGCAAATAGCTGATGTTATAAGAAGTAACTTCAGCTATTTTTATTGTATGGAAATAATAGGGTTCCGTGGGAATATAATAAACTAAAGAAGCAGTATCCAGAACCACGCGATCCACGCACACATTTATCTACAACCAACAAAATGCTACATTACATGGGGACGAAAGTTGCAGGTGGAATAACTATTATATATTTTAACATCTAAGAGCCGCCTAACTAATTGTTTTACGTGTGACTTATGTAAATGGCCTATTTTTTATTAAATTCATTTTTAATTTGTAAGATGTAGTACCATCTCTCTTCGATTATCATGATATCAATCAATCTACTAATAACTCTTTTCCAAATATTAATTCCAAGTAAAGATGTGACGGTTTATTTTTAGGGCTAATTTGCCTTCCAATATCGCTTCGATAGATGTCTGGTGAAATTACGAGTCTTAGTTTTCTATGAAGATAAACCTCATAATGAAATAAATACTATCCTCAGTAGAGCTTTTTTTTTGTTGTCGCAAAGCAAAAGTGATGAGATCTGATAATGCAATTCTATATTAACGGCGAGAACCAACAGATCTACAGTCGGTAGTTGCCACCTGGCTTTACACTGCCCACAACTTGATGTACACTGAATGATCCTGTAAGACAATCCAAAAGAATAATTTTAATCATTTTATCATATTGATATGTCATGGATGATGATGAGTCAGGGATTCTTACAACCTTGTTTGTTCATTATATGTACACCTACTAGTCCTGGAACACGACAAACCTTCGTTTGCCACTGTGACGAGTCCTAAACCTGGTGTTGTGTACGGTGGTTGAAATTCAGTTTTGTCCGATTTTTTCATCTGACGAGACACTATGTTCAAGTTGACCATTTTTAGCCAAAAAATTTGCATTACGAAATTGTTTTCATTAACCGATGAATTCACAATGTAAATGTAATTTCGCGTTTGTAAATAGATGGTTCTACTCTTTCATCTAATCTAACATTAGTATAGAAGTGCGATTGTAAGAAATTATGCATCTGAAAATTTACTTCATATGTAAAATACTATCTGTTACCCGTGGTTTTGCTCTCAAAAGCGACAAAATATTTGTTAAGAAAGGTTTATTAATAAAGTTTTTTCAACATTACCATATCTAATTATTTATTGCAAAGCCTCTTTGTACACAATATTTATTAACTAAATATTGTGGCCAAATTCGATATCACAAAAATTTAATATACTTACTTATTCAATTATGTAAATTGTAGAGCTACGCTGAAGTTTCAGCATGAATGAGCCAGCTCGCCCGGGGTAGTACCACCCTCTCATAGAAAACCGACGTGAAGTAACAGTGCTTGCATTGTTGCGTTTCGTTCTGTCAGTGAGAGCGCCGGAGGCCCATCTCCCCTCTCCTCTCCCTCCTCCCTCCCTTTCCTCCAAACACAGGCTGGCAACAAATTTTCGACTCCCCTGGTTTGTTAGTGTCTATGGACGGTAGTGATCACTTAACATCAAGTGACCAACCTGTTCGTTTGCCTGCTATGACGGTAATGTGGTTTGGATTCATGTTTAATATGTATAACTTTGTCATGTGAAGGTATATTTCGCTTGAAATATTACTATCATATTAATTCGAAAAATTATCTACGTCATTATATTGTTTAATATGTAATAATAATGTGTGTAAAATGTAATAGCAATAGAACGTACCTACTGATTGTCGTTTTTTGTCTAACTTGCCCCCATACATTTTACCTAATGTTACTTAACATACAGTAAACCGTAAACGGAAATTACAATGATTATAAAAAAAACAATCATATAAACTGGTTCAGTGATTTTCATATATATAAAAAGATACTAATGGACAAACAGAGATGTTGTATTTTATAAAGATAAGGATTTAAATTCTAAGACAATTGAAAACTGTGCTTCAAAAATAATAACATTGAATGAGTATTTATAATGTAGTATAAGTAGATTATGAAGGGCTCCATGGAGTTGGTTTTTTAATTAAGAAAGAAATACAATAATTACATAGGCATATGAAAACAGCTAACGACAGGGAAAAATGGAGGCAAATGGAGGAGGCCTATTATACCCGAAAGGGGCCATGACGTATATATCGATCGGCAATATCTATTTATTTAACATTTATTTTTAAATGTCATGGAAATAAGTAAGGCTTATTATTATTATTATAAGTACTTTGCTACTATTGGCCAAAAAAATGTTAGAAAAAAAATTACAAAGCGCCATTTTACGGGCATAACGACGATGTACTTTTTGCTATACTTTTATTTAAAAACTGAAATATTCCCGGTCACTGTGTGGCCGATGTAAAAAATAATAAATTTAACAAACGGGCTTAACATATTTTAGCGATGAATTAATGGAATTCTCAATCACTCAACGTATTTTCGCTATAAACAGTCAATTTTATTTAAACAATAATTTTTCAACATATTTGACAAGATAAAATGTCGACAAAGAAAATTTATAGACGCCATATGTCCCGACATCTGCTACATAGGTAATAATATTCCATAACTTTTTGACATATTTACGATCATATTCACCCGTTTAATATTTTATGGTGTTTTTTGGGATTTCAAAATGATGTTATTCTGTTTAAGAAATGTGACGGGGCGGCCATTTTTAAAATTTGACACTTAACTTTTATAATAGATGCTCTATATTCATAGAGTTATTTTGAAATTGGAATGATCGGGTTGCGTTCCATTGCTTTTAGTGATTCAAATTTAAACTTGGAATTCCATTTGAAAATAATTAAATAAACACATTTTAAAATTAAACATTGGTTTTAAATATTATAAAATTTATACATAGAGGAAGTTAAGCATTTATAAATTAATTAACACGGATTTTTGAAATAGACGTTTTGTTATATCATTATTTATTGAAGTGAATAGTTTTTTAACCGTGTTGAGCGATTTTTAGTAAAGGAAAATCTTATGTTCGGTTCGCATTACCGATTATCTCGACATGCTCGTGACGTATTGTGCTTGCGTCAGACTAGCAACGCGTGGTATGGCGATCTATGTCTATGTAATATTGATATTTTGTATTTAGCTTGTGCAGTCTGTTATGTTTGATTATTAATGTGTATAATCATTGCTTGAAGTGCGAACAAATATCAAAAACAAGCTATTATTAATAATTTTAATTTAAAAATTATGAAATTTTAATAATTCAGACTATAATTTATTTAAAAATTCAAAAAAGAACACGGCTAATCCGTTGTTTTAAGTTTTCACTTCTGTCGGTAGTTCTTATGACTGACTCGACTCTTTCTGTTTATCAATGTATGACAAAGTGGCTACTACGCTGTACGTGATAGTGACCACCGAGCAATTCAAAAACAATCGCGACAATATATCAGCAGTTGTCGCTGTCATGACGACCTGCACTGCTAGATATACACTGCCTTACTCCGAAACGTGAGGAACTAGAGAGAAGTTAGCGAGTTGATTGATTTATCACCATGTATGTGGCGATTCCCAGTCAGCAATAAATACGTTACAACCCTAGTTCCTGAAAATATACCGGTGGATCTTGAAAAGCGTCACACTTAAATGTCCTTTGTTGATACTAATATTTGGGCTTTGTAATAACTACTATCATTACATAGTATAAAACAAAGTCCCCTACCGCGTCTGTCTGTCTGTCTGTTCGCGATAAACTCAAAAACTACTGAACGGATTTTCATGCGGTTTTCACCAGTAGATAAAGTGAGGAAGATTTTGGTTTATTATTTGTCAAGGTTTTTTTTATTATCAGGGAAGGACAGCGTCCGCCAGGACTGCTAGTAATTCATAATGAAGAAACTTCTCTGTTTGAAGATATTGTTGTACATTTTTATATGTTCTTATATTATAGGTATCTATTGCAAAGAAACACGGACACTTTTAAATGAAAATATATATTTGTCTGTTTGTATGTATGCAGCTTACCTACTTAAAAATGTCTAGAACGAATTTGATGAAATTCCGAAAAAAAAATATTAATTTTAAAGTTGTTTCCATGTATTAATTTAACTAGTAAATAAATTATAACATATTAATAAAAATAATCATCATCATCATTACCCTTATACCACCTAAGTAGGGTCGGCACAACATGTTTTCTTTTTCATCTCTCTCCTGCCAAATGTCATCTCAGTATTCATCCATCTCAGTACTCATTTTGCGGGGTGGTAGGGTGTCTGTACCCGACTGGATCGCGACCACCGTACACCAGGTGGAACACCCGCCATAGTGGCACGTTTGGACGTGTCGCGTTCCGGGATCAGCCGGTGTATATCTAGCAACCAGGGGGGGGGGGGGGGCTGTCCCTTACTGGGACGCTTTCAGGCCGGCATGACAGCGGCGATCGGCGATGGATAGTATGTCTTTCGGCGGTCGCCATTGTTTTTGGGTTCTACTGTGCTTACCATCAGGCACAGTACAGTCACTTTGCCGAGCTACAATAAAAAAAAAAAAAAAAAAATTCACAACTTTTACACACATACCATTTTTCACACAATCCATCCTTACCTTTTTCGGTCTTCCTTTACTCGTATATCCGTCCACCATCATACTCAACACTTTTCTAGTTACATGGTTTTCATCTCTCCTCATGACATGCCCATACCATACTAACCTATTACTCCTCAACTTCTCTGTCACTGGTGCTATTTTCGGACTTCCTCTGATAAACTCAACCTTAATCTTATCCTTTCTAGTCAGACCACACATCCATCTTAACAATCGCATCTCTGCCACATGTAATTTACTCTCATCCGTCTCTTTCGTAGCCCAGCACACAGATGCATACAGCATGGCCGCTCTTATCATAGTTTTATAAACCTTCCACTTGAGTTTCAAAGGCAGTCGTGAGTCATAAGCTACCCCAGACATATCTCGCCATTTCATCCACCCTGCATTTAATTTAATAAAAAATATTTAATAAAAGTAATGTGAAATGAAAATCTAGTTTACATATATGTTTAAGAATTTTTGTATATCTTATTGATTAATAATATTATATCTCTATTTATAATTCAATTCTATAAGGCTTTTTGGGCTTTCTTTTGCCCATAATCACACCTGAAGTTAAGGAATATGTTAAATATAGAAAATATATTGGCCTCAAATAAAGTGCAGCTGTTGGAAAAAAACGTATAATAAATTATACATGTAAAGAGTTACCAAAAGTTTAAATGATTTCTTATAACCGATTGGTTCCAAATGAGTCGGAAGAATAAATTATAATTAGGGTTCTTTATAAATAATTACAAAAATAAATATTGAACAAATTAATTGAATATAAATTATATAAAGATTGTAACGTCAAATACGCTGACAAATTATAGCGAAGGAAGTGGAATTTCACTTTATAAGCCACGTTATGCACGTGTTACTCACGTGTCATTTTGTTGCTGCTGTTGTTGAGTTGCTAATCCGATGGCCCCAAATATAACGACAAATTGGCGATAAATCACTGTGCTAAGTTTGAACATGATGCCATTGTAACTTAGTGCTAAAGACATAGGCTTGAATCCTTGAAATAGACCGGAGAATTCAGTGTAGGAAAACTTCGTGACGAACCCATGTAATTTCCAAACTTTTTCTAAGCTGGTTTGGCTAAATACCTCTCAATAGGGCCTATAGGACTAACACACCTATGTGTTCCGGCAGCTGCACTTTAAAACCAGTTCTGATTAGTTCAGCGTACTTACACCTACAAAATTATTAAAGGCTGCCAAGTCATTTTTATTTATTTCACATTAAGCATTCTAAATCATCCTCTCATAGAGTTTTCCAGTTATTATAGGTGGTAGCCAAATGATTGGATCGTCAGCCTGTTTGTCACTCCACTTTTAATACATATAATGCATAATTAATTATTAGACTCGTCTTAATGTTCTAAAATTGGCGTAAAACCTGCATCAATCTCTCAAAGAAACCAGTCGTTATGCAAACAAAATTTATGTTAAGTATTTCCTCTAAACAAATATATTCTTTTAATTCTCATAACCGTCTACTTACATAGCGATGCGTGACTGATTTAATGACAGACCGGCAATTAACAAACAAGATGGCGGCCCGCGTCCGCGCAACCAATGTCAATAACGACATAAATCATCCGCCATATTTATTTCGGCTGCTTAAGTAATATTTATTTTTATTCGCATTATCACAACATTGGAGCGTAGACTGGTCTAAAAATATAATATTTAATATTGTAATGATAATTGTAATGATTTAATTTTGTAGGTGGTAGAGCCACGCCGAAGCTATCACTGGTTTCAGCATGAATGGGTTGGCTCGCCCGGGGTAGTACCACCCTCTCACAGAAAACCGACGTGAAGTAACAGTGCTTGCATTGTTGCGTTTCGTTCGGTCAGTGAGAATGCCGGATACCCATCTTCCTTCCCCTCCTCTCTTCCCCACTCCCCCTTCTCCCAAACACAGGCTGGCAACGCACTTGCGACTCCTCTGGTGTTGCAAGTGTCTATGGACGGTGGTGATCACTTAACATCACGTGACCCACCTGTTCGTTTGCCTCCTATGATATAAAAAAAAAAAAAAAAAAAAAAAATTTCATATCAAACTCGACTAACATTACCTGCCTAATTATAATGTTTATGAAATAATTCTAATGAAATCAAGTATAAAAGCAGGTAAATAACTGTTTTTGTTGCTTTTGCTTTCTCGGTACTTATGTCATTACAATAACATTACCCTCCTCCTGTCGACAATTTGTATTGGCTCATATTGCTAGGCAAAAGCCTTTTCATTTCTTGACGTTTATTAATCATGTTCATTGAACAGGATAGGTGATTATAGATAAATAAATAAACAACATTTAGCAAATTGTTGTCTTAATAAGAACACCGTCATAAAGGCTCGAAGTTTGACTGAGGTACATCACACTCTTACCTATTTCAGCCACATACCGAAACGGCATCTGCCGTTTGAAGGGTAAGGTTTATGATACACATTAGACTGCAATGTTGCGCATATTAACATGCAATGTTGCACACATAGACATGCAAGGTTGCAAACATCGACATGCAATATTGCACATATCGAGATACAATTTTGCAAATCCTAGCAATTTTTGAGTATTGCCTACTGCAGTCTTAAAGACTTAAAATTAATCATAACCTTGTCTTTATATAAGTTTATTTGTCTTGTACAATGACAATAAAATCATTACCGGTTTAAGAGCATCTCATTTTTTTTTAATAATTAGTATAACTTCTCTTGCGTTATCTCAATTTGTCTCGCAGGTCATGTTTTCTCATTAATTATTATATTAAATTTAACAAAAAGATTTTGAAGCAAACTTGTAATATTTTGGATAATGTGTTCAAGTGCAATGTAAAGTGTTTTATCACATGTTACTCCGTTGAGTTATGTTTTGAAATTGAGTTAGTATCTATGTGTCTTCAGCATCTATGTGTTACAATCATAAAAAATCCTTGCTAATATTCGCTTATCCAGCTACTGAAATACAAAATCTAATAATGCCTTTTCTAATAATTATACTTCAGAATGAGTATTCTGTAGGTTCTGTAAAGGACACTAGTTTCGTGTACATGTAATATATGTATGAATAGTTAACTTACGTTCTTTGGCTGTTAAGAGGCTCCTGAGGCTAACAGCATGTAATCAATTCGAAAAAAAACCAAGCAATCCTTTAAAACTTAACATGTTACAATATTCAATATCTTTAGTAGTTCCTATATGTGCTCAAAGGTGTATCTGTTCCTCAGATAATTAAATAATTACTTTAAGTAATCTCATACTTTATTACCAAGACTTCTAAGTTAAACAGCGTTTATGTCTTATGGTATCATATACTAAGTATTATACCATTTGACATTTAGGAATGGCTAATGTATATACCTAAATAATGTAGTTCGCATCCCGTCTGACGTGTCCTTTTTTCCAACCGAAAATGTCTATCACTATTTGATTAACATAAATACGACATAAAAGTAGACTTAATTGACGCGTTTCACGATTTATTCGATACGTTACATAGACGTGAAATCAAATGGAATTTTTATTGTAACTTTACTTGGACTAAACGAGTTTTTTGGTCTATCGATAAATTTATTGGTCTCCCGTCATTCCGCCGAGGTAGTCCTCTGCCCGCATCATATACGACTGTCGAGCATCCGAGTCGATTGAAGATACTTATAATTCAGTTACTCATTTTCAACCAATTGCTCTCACCGAATTTGGATGAGAGATCGGTTTTCCCACTTTTGTTTTTAAAATGTTGAAACCGAGGAATGCGGTAATTTAAAAAACTGTTTATAACCTACACACTTATACATACCATATTGATCAAATATGTTATTGTTATACTCCCTCTGGCGTAATAAAAAAATTAAACAAAAAATCTTAAATGTTAGTAACAATCAATTAATCTCTCTAACGCTAGAGCGTTCAAATTGTATCCAAGCCGTCTTTGATCAAACAGCGGCGTACCAGTCATCGGGTTTCGTATCTAAAACGATTCTATAAATGTTGTGTAATCGAAAGGAAAAAAAATGTTCAATCAAAATTAGCGGGATCAGGAAATAAGGGAGAAACGTCTTCAATGTGGCAACACCAGCCGCGGCAGATTGTTGGCGCGAAAAAAAAACATGGCCGACAAGCGTTCATCTGCGCCTATCGAATATAACTTGCATTCAAATTTGCCACTTATGATGAAACGGAATAAAGCCAAGCGATTATGATAACCGATTATAAAATATATTTTTGTGATACGACTTTGATCTGGATGGGTCGTAAATTCGTTCAATAATGTTTGTTGAATCGGATCATCTGTTTAAGAATGGCAAGTATATGTTTGTTTTCTATCATCCGCCG
The DNA here is from genome assembly GCA_036509395.1 of Antheraea yamamai. Classification (NCBI taxonomy): domain Eukaryota; kingdom Metazoa; phylum Arthropoda; class Insecta; order Lepidoptera; family Saturniidae; genus Antheraea; species Antheraea yamamai. The sequence continues at coordinate 1,090,382 of AP028433.1, forward strand.
GCCAAATGTTGTTCGATTTCGCTAGTTAGCGTTGTTTTGACAGTCTCAATCGTTGCAGCTCCGTAATAATGCTGTCTACACTTCATTCATGCCGGTGAGTATAATACGTGTGGGTTTAAATTAGATCATTCTAAGCACTTGCATATGGAAAGTGTGTTCTATGGGAAAATGATGATACCGCTCTTGTAACGTGACTCATTCTATATATTTTTTTAATTCGATCTATTCTGAATGATAATTCCGCGGTATGTTTGTTTTATTCTGTCAAAATTCCTTGTTCAAATTAATGTTCGAAACGAAAGATTTGTAGTAATGAGCGAAGGAAAGTTTGTATAATTCGCCTTTGATTGAATTGAAGGCGAATTGTTTTTGTGTTTACATATTCTTTATATTTGTTAAAAATAAATTAAATTTGTGCCTTCGTTTAAATTTATATACAGAGGGTTCGTCAATATTTTTGATCTCTCTGAACATAAGTACGGGCTTCCGAATAATATAGTCAGGAATTTAATACAAGACAAAGTTTCAATATTACGATAGGTATGAAAAATTGGTATTTATTTTTCCTTAAGTTGTCTCAATGTTATATATAATACTATATGTAATACAATGTTATTTATAATATCTATACCGAGGCCTTTTTTATCACTTTTTTTTTGGGGGCACGCTAATCTTTGAAGGTTGTAAGTTCATAATATTTTGTATCTCAAAAAGCGTAAAAGTGTACTCCTTGTTATTTTGGATACTTGCGGTGTATAATGGTAAGATACTGTTGCACAATAGTCAGAACAAAAACCAACGAAAATCACGAGATATTCATAGTTTTAGATTCCTTCCAATACATTGAAAACAGTTATTCACTAAACATATCTATAATATAATAAAACTATAACAAGGCCAAATCTGTACATTAAATATTTTTTGAAAATTTTAATCAGGATAGACTTTGGTATATATATAGAAACCAAAAATAATCCTTTTACAATTTTTGTCTGTCTGTCTGTCCCTGTGAACACGCATCACTCTGAAAGTACTGAAGCGGTTTTGACGAAACTTGACATAGTGATAACTAATATTACAAGGTTACATTTAGGATACTTTTTGTCCCATAAAACGCTAGGGGTTCTTCAGAATAACGGACGAAAGTCAAAGATTTGTAGTTAGTGAAATTCTTGACGGATTTTGATAAATTTCTTTGTGCTATATATAGCAGACAGATTAGCTATAAATTTAAACTATATTGGAACATAGTTCCTTATTGCGCGTTACACGCTTTAAGCCGATGGGAGCTAGACCGAAAAAAGTGTAACAAGACTTTTTTGCGACACCTTTAACGTGGTTCTTTAACATATCTTTCTTTATACTCTTCCAAACAAGGTTCAAGGTACCTGGTTGTCGTTGTTGTTTTTGTTGTGTTTATTAATGCGCATCACATAATCGCATCGCATATTTTTACCTGTAACGGTGTGCCGTTACAGGTAAAAATATTGATTTTTAAATAATTTTAGGAAACGTTTTTTTCAGTAAAACTTTCTTTCTAAACGTTATTAAAAACATGAATTTATCACTCCCAGACAATTTTGTTATTGACAATAATGTGCCCGATGATATTCTTTATAAATAAAAATAATTGATGTCAAACTTTCCATTGCAAAGAACATATTTCATTAGTCATTATGATATCAAGATTTCACCGTGAACAATGAAAAACAACGATAAACGTAAACAGATAACTTGGGACTGACGCCATCATGAGTACATGCATCTATAGCAGGCGCTGCCACAATTATCGCTACCTTTATCATACAGTCAGTGTTGCGCTAAACTATTACTAAGTTATTCTATACATATTATTTTTAATTTACCCTTTTTTATGTCTACATAAAATAATATTAAAATTACAGCTACCTTAACATGGTTTGAACATACTTTGTTTATATATAAAAAATAGCATCGGGCACATTATTGTTAATAACAAAAATGTCTGGCAACAATAATATCATGTTTTAGTAGCGTTTCAAAGTTAGTGGAAAACAAAACTTTCTAAAATGATTTAAAAATCAATACTTTTGTCTGTAAAGATGTGATATGCACTAATAAACGCAATATTTACTGGCAGCCAGGTAGCCCGCACGCTGTTCGGAAGAATATAAAGATATATAAAAAACTGGCTTATTAAAATTCGCTCTCGAAACCGTTGCTAGCTCTTAGACGAATAATTACAGGCAAGTGACAGTTGACAGGTCGTGCTCATATCTTTTTAATATTTATATTTTTCTTCGATACAATGGAGTGTGAGGAAGTTTTAAGACAAGTTGAAAATAGTTATGATAAAGTAATTGGTAGAGATGATTATTTAATTTTATTTTTACGTATTGTGCATGTGCAGAGCCTATATGCAGTAGGCTAGATGTCGTGATAGAGAAAAAGAGAGAGTGAGAGTGTATATAATATATACATACATAAAATTATCATTTCAATATCAAACCAACTAAAGGATTACTTACTTACCTATTGATGTACTAACAGATCATTCAGTGTTTAATTTATCATTATTTATTTTATCGTTTAATTTACAATTTAACTCTATCAATTTGATATTTTATAATGTAAACTATACTGACTGTATAGTAAACATCTACAAAAAAGGGAAAGGAACTTCGTTCCAACTGGGGGTCCATAGACCTCTCAAGCTTTTTTTACATTACGGCCAATATATAGGTTAGTTTTTATTTTAATTGAACTCGGTAGATGATGCTACAAACGGATTGTAAGCTTATTTTAAAAGATTTCTCACATACCAACTGGGTATATGTTCGAGTGAGTCCCTTGATAGTTTGGATTCACAATTGGAAACGGTAGATGTGGCTGTAATCGGGTTTTACAGTTAAAGTTTTAGTTTTAGACGAACACGTGCAGACGAAGTTGCACAGGTCAGCTAGTATAATATCATGAGTCCAATCTAAAAAGTGAATTTATGTATTTCTATTGTTTTTCATAAAAGAAATCGAATAGCGTTTAATTTTTTTGTAAAAGTATGCCTTTAGTATTTTTAGTGTTTGACGTCCGACCTTCTCCTATAGAGACAAACCACTGTGCGACGTGGTAACTGTTCAGGAAAGATAGATTACATTTTGTATTTGGACAACTTTGACCTATAAAAAGAAATCCAAATTTTTATGTAAACGCTACGAAGATTGTTTTTTTTCAAACTCCTTCAATTTTTTCAGTTTTTACGGAAGTTTTTCGATATTTTCGAAATTCCCTGTAAGGAAACTGTGTGCCCCCGCGCGCCCCCACAAAAAAATCCCTGTTTATACCTAAATTTGTGTTTTTCGTATCTATCCTCGGAGTGGACAATTTTTTTAAATAATCGTGACATTAGACAATTTTGTTCACTTTTGTATTAAACCTTTTTTAAATTATTATTAGAAATTATATTTGCACTCGCGTAGTAAATTGATTTGCACAACATCTGACGGTAAATGAGTTAAGAGTACAGAAGTTCTGTATATAAATCCGAGTTTCTTCCTGGTTTTTCTCGATCAATGGGTTTTTTTCCGAACCGGTGATAGTTTTGACGTTCATAAGCGCCTTCTTGGGGCCTAAATTGAATTAAGTATTTTTAATTTTGAGGAAAAACTGCGACTGCTAAGAGATAAATTCAGTCCTGTTTTTGGAGCTAGAATTTAGTCATGTTGAGGTAAATTCTATTAGTTTTAACGATGCACGTATATACGCAGTATTGTAAACAGGGATCAAAACAATAACGATAATAAATCTCATTTGAAATCGAGATTGATGAATAGAACCGATGACGTCAATGCATCTCGTTTCATGTAACAATTTGTTTCATAAAAACGACTTGTTATTGAGTTATTGATCGTTCATTTTGTGATCGAAATAGTTTCTTATCGTTGGCAGTAATTTTAGAATCAAGGTAACTGAAACAATTATATTGAAAAGTGTATTAATTTCTATGTGTCTGGGCAAATTGACACGTTCCGTGCCAAGCCATTTTTGCCTGACATGTCCTTCAGGTCATTTGATATTTTGACAAAAAATAGATGTATTATCATACATTTTTTTCAAACTCTCTACGCTATTGGCCTGACGGGCCTTCACAGTTTCACCGGACTACATCACGTATCAACATACATTATTACGTTATAACATCATACATGACATAAGTTGTTTTGTTCTGATTGTTTCGTTTTCAATAGTTATCAAATCGTGTACCACCGGTGGTACGCGTGGCCTAAAGATCAAGTTTAACGTGTACCACTGGTGGTACACAGGCTAGCTACCCTAAAGTTGAAAATCTGTTGCCAGGCATTTCTGTTGTTTCGGCAGCTGCACTTGCGAGCTAGCCCTCTCTAGGTTTGGCATGTTTATCATTTAATATCAGATGAGATTTTGTTAAGACGCTAAAACTTATAAAGTATTAAAAATACAAAATAACCGATACGGATGAAGTCACGAGTATAAGATAGTTGTTAGCTAAATTGTCACTGATTCATTGCTTTTTACAATCTCTCAATTTATTCTTACTCAGCTTATTCACTTCTCAGAAGTAAATTAAATTTGTTATGAAATCCTCTCGTAGTGATTATGTTCTTAACTTCCTTCTTAAGAGGCCTATGACACTGCAGTGGGCCTCTTATAAGCTGATGATGATATCAACATCAGTTTTTACACATTACATCAAAGCTAAATATATTTAATGACAATAAATTGCTACACAGTCAACGTCTTTCCAACAGCATCTTTGTAAGTGATTAGAGGCTACGGTGCAACCCCCTGCTCGGGCCTGCACACCCCCGCAGGGCGAGAGGGACGCCCACCCGTTTGTAATTAACCGAGGCCCATAAATTGACCGTAACTGTCATATAATATTGATTTAGCCCCGTGACTCCTTGCAGCTTCGGAGTTTTCCCTCCACCGAAAGCTTGGATGGGTAGGTAGGTAGGAGACGTGAGGGGAGGAAAAATTAAAATATATTTTTGCATGTGACAATGATGAGGTCTAACTGCACATAATAGTCCGTGTGAAGTTTCGGAAGACCTCGAGCAAAAGAGACGTGAATTTCGCAGCGCTAACAAGTCAGTTACTAATTTTGAAGAAAAAAAAAGAAGAAAATTAGAAATTTTAATTTTCTAATTAAAACCCGTTCGAAGCCTTCCTATACCTATAATACTGACGGTCAATTGCCCTGTGCGCCCTGTAAAAAGTTATTCAAAAGTTTATTTGTTTTCGCGAGTTATATATGTGCTTATAATTAAAAATAGAAAGGTTCGTCATCGACGGACCCGTCAAGGAGGTTCATATAGTCATAGATATGTGTAGTCGTATGTAAATAACACATAAGTGAAGAGATCATATGATAGGGTCAAACCTGCAATTAATAAGTACCAGTCATTGCTTTGAAGCGATGTTGGTTTACTATGTACGCGTTTTGTCCCATGTTTCAGGCTCACTAAGACCGGTAATAGTTTTTTAGGAAATAGTGTTCGGTTTTATAACAGAGTCCCAAAGAACATTACCGATTTGCCGGATACTACGTTCAAATAAACTGTCAAGCAGGTTTAAAGGTCTAAAGGCTATTAAGGTGGTTCAATATATGAATGATAGTGACGTCTAAAAATGATGCCCCTTTCTATGCATCCATCATAAGCGAATGTAACTATTTATCCTTATAGAAATATGTATCATGAAAAGATAAATCAAATCGAGTATATTGCCGTTTCTTCTTGAAGACTGGGTTGTTTTTCGAACCGGTGGTAGTTATGACGTTCATAAACATCTTCCAAAGGCCTAAATTGAACATAGTATTTTTGATTTTGTAATCTTGACTGATGAAGGTTTGAAATCCACTCATCAGAACTATCCATAGATGTAAAAATCCTATAAAACAATAGTAAGGTCCTGAAGTTGGAAATCCTTCATCAGGCACTTTTTGTGAAATTTGGTACTTGCACATAAAAATCACAAACGTTTTGGGTTTAACGTATTGAAATATTCGGCCACATCGCTTCATTTCAAGTGGCCTTATGGTCAAACTTATAAGGTATTATCAAAAGGTGTATTACATTTCACTCATAGCCGCGACTATCCTCGATGCAAACTCAGTACGTGTCTCAGTATACAATATTTTCATTATATCGGCCGAAGAAGAAGATCTTTTAGAAAATAGCCGACAGAACATGTGTGTATAGTTTAAATACCAGTTATAATAGCTTCGTTCCAGGACTTTCCAGTTTAGTTACCTTGAAACTCTCGCAGTTATGTTTGCTAACAGATTACAAGACTTGGAGTTTAATTGGTTTTAATGAATTTTAAAAACGCTATACTTTCAATTTTTAATTTTGCTTAGTGGCCTCTTTAATATGAACAAAATCACTGGATAGCAAAGGGTAATTATCATTACATAGTATAAAACAAAGTCCCCTACCGCGTCTGTCTGTCTGTCTGTTCGCGATAAACTGAAAAACTACCGAACGGATTTTCATGCGGTTTTCACCGGTGGATAGAGCGATTGATGAGGAACATTTTAGTATATAGTTTGTCAAGAATTTATTCATAATCAGGGCGGGATAACGTCTGCCGGGCCTGCTAGTATATAACTAATTCCAAACGGAGCGTTGAAGTTAATTCTTTCCTCTCAAATCCATAACTTAATCAAATGCGCTAAGCTGCTAAATAAAGACTTACTAAAAAGATCACCAGTCTCATCTTTTACTATATTGTGTTCAGTTGCGTCAGTTATTCGGTTAGTGTGTTGTCTTCTTATACCATTGGGTTTGTTATGAGTCGTGTGAAGGGCTAGTCTAGCAGCATCGGCTAATGATGGATTCTATATTTGTAAGTGGTCGTCGTTGTTTCTAGAATACACGATGCTTCTTATGGGTACGGTTCGATTACTTTTTTTTATTAAGTCTACGAAATTGGGCTTAATCTAACAATTCGATATTATATACTCTGTAAGTTTACTTAAAATTAAACCCTTTTGGACGTAAACACAGCTTACATTACAAACGGCAAGTATGTGGGAAATTGTAAAAGAAATATAACTAAAAGTAAAATTTAACTTAAAAAATAAAATATCCAATTACAAAAAAGGGCACTAACACTATCCGTTACACCATAAAACAAAAAAAAAGTTATAAGAAAGAAATAATTTCAAGAGGATTCAAGATAATATTGCTTAAATTTGGTTTTCAATGAGGCTAAACGACTACAGAGAAACTGTTCTATATTTTTTTTAATTTCGTTACTCGATGAACATATTCGATAAATGGGAGAATGCTGCCCCAACTTTACTGCCAGTGTTAATAAACTACTACTCTTCCAATCTGAACAGTAATTTCGTGTGTGTGTTGGAACCATATTATTGGAAACCGAAACTTGACAGATCAAGCACCGCTACTTTGGATAACAATAGCTTATGCGATGGTACTTCCGCTGTCCAACCTTGGAATAGTCTACGTCAATTTATTTAATAATTATAAATACAAATATATTAATTTTATGTCTGCATTTGTTGACCTATTTCGTAGGCGTCGAGCGGCCGGCTCGCCTGTCAATCAATCATAGAAGGAATCAGTCGCAAATTAATTTAAAGCGAATAAATAGTGGTTTATTTTAATTATTTAAAACTATAAGCAAACTTGTATAATAAACAAGTAATGTGTATTGTAAAATTCATTTTACAATTGCTAAGCTGTTCCATTGATTACACTTTTGAAAGTCATAGGTGTTTACAATCTAAACAAGGGGTCATCTTGTTTTGGACATGTGCGCTCTTTGTGGGTAATTCAACTTCAACTTTTAATCAGGTGCTAACGATAATCTTAGTCGATTATAGACAATGTTCTTCTGGATTACGATCACTGAGCATCAACTATAGAATTCTTCATAACAGACAAATTTAGGCTTGTCTTGTCCTTGGATTAGATGGTGTATATCCAGTAGCCAAGCGTAGTAAATCAGTGACTGGTGTCTATTACTTATTATTCAAAGGTATGTATTTAATTATGTTTTGTTATTCGGAATCTAAATTAGATTCACTAAGTGTATGATTTTGGTAGAAGCAATAAATGGGATTTGTGGTGATGGCATAGCGGTTGTGTTTTTGAACATCGTATTTGAATCCTACAATGGACAAGACTTTCGATGGAAGAAGTCATCGTGATGACAGAATAGCATGGAATGTTGGGCATTTTACTCTCAGTTATACTCTCAAGTTGGAAATCCGTTATCGAATACCTATAGACGTGTTCCGGAAGTATACTTAAGAATTAGTCCTCTTGGTTTAACGTGTGAACATCTTAAACCACATCGCCATTTAACAGCAGGTGAGGTTGTGGTCAAACGTATAAAATTCCAAAACCATTAATTGAATTTCTTGGAATAAAGAAATAAAATGAGAAAAACTAATTTGAATATTGGAGTTACTTGAATCTAAATGTTAGAAATCATTAAAAGGCTTTTCGGTATTATGATTCCACTTTTTTATCATTTTTTTATCGGGCTATTTTATAACGTGTCTTTTGGATAGGAACGTAGAAACTATGTTCTACCATAACTTATTAAAAGTATTAGTAGTGTAAGGCATATGACGCAATGAAACTCACAATGATGGTTTTATTAAAACACCAATTGTTTTAAACAATAAACAATTCGATGTTAACTCTCCTTGCCTCGACGCAATCACGCCAAGATGACTGACAACTCGTAATACGAAATGTATTAAGCAATCTGACATATTTAGTCTGAAGTTGTTTTTGTTTCGTCTACATTTCCAATTAATATCGTGTATGTCCTATTTTTTAGTTGAATATAGATTTGGATCTATCGTCTCGTCTGTCCGGATCTATTTACTGCCAGGCGGTCAGACGTCACGGTAATAGATTGATTGACACGTGCTCTGATTGGTTATTTATTACGCTGCATATTTACAATATTGTACTGTTGTGAGTCTAAAAGTTGTTTTGTAAAACATCCTTTATTCATTATTGTGGTCTCATTCAAATGAACAAAGAATTAATGATGCTTTGTTAGGCTATGACAGAGTTGTACCATTTGAAGTAAGTCAAAATGTTTTTTTATCGAAACTAGCAGAAGCCAGTAAGTTTATAAAAGGTTCTGCAATGAAGTAAAGAAATGTCTATAACTCTACCGCGATGACAAGCGACGGGTGTTACCAAATGTCATGCAACGTGCCTAGTAGAGAATTTTAATTGATTTAATTATTGTAACATTTATTTTAAGTTACGCACCTTGTGTATTTAAAGCGATAGATTGGGGTTGGAGTATATTACTAAGATTAATTATGTAGTTGGTATTTCATTAGTACATAAAGAGACTCAAGTATAATATAACTTTAAAAAAAAAAGTTATTTTTACATACTAATACTAGCAGTGTCCCCTAGCGGTAGCATGGAGGAATTTTAATGCATGAAAATGAAACGCATGATCTCCAGTCCCCTAATGTATTTCTTTCGGTAAACTGAAATTCATGTTCTAAAGACACCATTAAAATATATAGGCTCATTTTACGATAATTCGTTAAAATGAATCTAATAATCTAGGGGACAACGAATAGTCTAAAACACATTTCTTAATTGATTTTTTTTGATATTTGTAATAATAAAATAGGAATAACTCGAAAGTTCCCAGTATGAGGTTAGACAATCCACATCAAAGTGCAAAAAGGAGATAACTAGACCTTTTACATTTATTTTAAATCCATTGGTATTAATAGTATCCAATATCTAATAATAATAATAGTATCCAATAGTATTTAATATCGATCTCAACTGTGTCAAATAATACTAAGAAATTATTAAGTATGTTAAGCTAAGTAACAAGGCTAACCCTCAAGTAAGAGTGCTGGGACAAAATAAAAGACAGAAATATCCAACTTGAGATTGGTAATATATCAGTAGAAAATGCTCTGTAGACTATGGTTTTCTACTCGATGTTTGCCTTTACAGAAAGGTCAAGCTAAGATTCATAGTCGTACAATAATCATGTCAGTCGGCTGATATCCGTCTCCTAGAACTGACATATTGTATACATATAATGCAGTCGTGTTTTACTTTTTACTTATTTACTTGTTAAAATACAATGGCTTTGTAAATGGTGAAAACTTAATATATTTAATCTATAGCAGTATGTAAACCTACATCAATTCCCTATCGTACGTCAGAAATGTGCGTTACTCAGCAAAATCTTCAGGCAAGTCAAGATTTGGGACGACTTTACAAAGCTGAATACACCGATTCAGTATTGTAATGATACATTTATTGACTGTTGTTTTGTGACCTCTTGTTAACAACGATTAGTATTTTAATTGTAACTAAAGGTTACAGGTACATCGTTCTAATTATGACTGACCCACGATAACTTTCTTCTTTTTTATATAGAAGTTGCGATTTCAATTTGAATAAAACTGCAACTAAAGACCTGTTAACTTAAAACCCCTTACAGTAAGTTGATATAAAATTTTGCAGAATTATACCAATTTCATATAATACATTTCTCAAAACTTTCATGATTGTTGTAACCTGAGATATAATTGATATAGATTTGTTAAATATAATGTTTCGAGAAGTTTTTTAAACTTACAAGTTCGATACTTTGATATCGTCCTAACTTTCAGTACTTCATTGAGGGCAGGAACGACTGCTGCCTACGTGGAGGACCTCAAGCGGCGTAGGTATATTGCCCTTGGTAGAGGCACTTGGTACATATTTTCGCCGTTTGTAGTTGAAACTTTCCAAAAGTGAAGTTCGAGTGCGCAAAGCCTTCTCAAGGGCTTTACAAGACCTCTGGTTGACACGTCTCCTGCTCTAAAGGCCGACTGATACCTTGATTAACGTATAAGGGCATTTTATGACATCCACATTAGCTATGATTTAGTAAAAAGATAATGCTAATAATAAGACCAATCATATTATATGGTTCCGAATGCTGGACCACGAAAGAGACGGATGAGAAAACATTACATGTGCCAGAGATGCGATGTGTGGTGTAACCAGAATGGATAAGATTAAGAATGAGTATATCAGAGGAAGTTTGTAAATATCATCAGTGACAGAGTAGTTGAGGAGTAACAGGTTAACGTCGTATGGGCATGTCATGAGAAGAGATAAAAGTCATGTAACTAGAAAAGTCTTGAGAATGAAGGTGGACGGTTACCTATAGGAATAAAGGAAGATCGAAAACGATGTGGACGGATTGTGTGAGAAATGATATGTGTATAAAAGGTATGAATACTGAGATGCCATATGACAGAGGAGAGTGGAAAAGGATAACATGTTGTGCCGACCCTACTTAGATGAGATAAGGGTAGGAAGAAAAAGACTACCTATTATTTAAAATATGGAAATCATCCATATAAAAATCTATAAACGTCATTATAAAGTTTTTGCTGGAAATTTCTTTGGATTCTAATAAACTTTTATGACCCTCGAGACATTCCTATGTTAAAAACAATCGTGTTTTGTTTAATTATTCACATAAAACAATGTGTAGGTGTTATTTTATAGCTGTCGTTTATTATAAAAGGAACTCAGATCGTATCGGATCCGGATCGGATGTTCTAAATATCACTTTTATACATAACTTTAGCGATATAATTTTATTATTTTTCAAACGCTATAGTCAACAGTATTTATGCTAATTCGCTTGTGTTTGTTGACTAATGGCATATTATATCTTATTTTATGTTTATTTCAATTAACATTCTAACAAAATACGTTAAAGATACTGTGTGTGGTATATTTGAATAAATTTCTCTTGTTAACTATTAATCGCATTTTAAAATATATAATCTTTATAGTTTTATGTGGGGAAATGGCGCCTCTCGTAAGTAGAAAACCAGTATTGATATAATCAGGTTCTTAACCTATTTAAATGGTTACAGTGACATTTTACAATTTTATGTGACTCTTACATGAATTTTCGAAATGTTTATAGTTCAAGAACGTTAGTGGTTGGATTATATATCGATAGCACATCGAGTTATATCACTTTATGGTTAAAATGAAATAGTTCTAGATTATAGAAGGATATTATAATTCGTAATTGTAATCCACGTCTATCTGCCAATTGTCTGTTGAAAATGAAAGTAGTTCTTAGTTTATTGATTAAAATCAATAAGTTTATCTCCATTTAGTAAATCTAGGCTAATTAAAATGACTGAAAACGTCCTCGATTTTGTCGTATGTGTGCGTAGTTTTTAACTATAAAGAATATCCTAATGATATTACTTAAATGAAGTGTTTATCGCTGTTTTTATTATGTATAGAATTAATCCAGATTAATTTTGATAAGTGTACAACACGTTAATCATAAAATGTTATGGCAAAGAAGCAGTTGCGTTCCACCCCTCGCTCAAAAACAAGAGTTATGATAGCACGGTTGTGACTCAGCGCATTCCGCAAGCGTCTGTACTTTTATATTGTAATTGGGTTAATCTACCGTATAATTAAGCTGGGAAAAAATTAGGTATTATTCCTAAGACTATTGGAATATGAATTCACTTATTTGTGAATAATGAAATTTCTTTGACTGTTGACCAGTAAAATTCCAAAAAAGGATAATAAGTGTTGAAGTCACTTGAACACTTATACTGCAATTGTGCAAAGAGGGATATTGTTGCTGATAAATGAGATGATTAAATGTTGAATCTGTTTATCGATAGGCCGTCTGTACCTTACCGTTGATCATTTAAATATGATATTATTTTTAATGCCAACTTTCATGTAGATCGGTTAAGTAGTTTCGGAGTTCATCGTGGATAAACATTATGACACTGGATTTTTATACATTTAGATGTATATATATAGATATTTCTACAGTTTTGTTTGTGATGTTTTATGTTCGCTTTAGTCGAACTTTGTAACAGTGGAGATCCTTTCAAAACATAATCGCACGGGCCCTGTCACGTCAATGGATCCGAATGCTGAGATTCACCAGCGGGTAATTGATCAAGTTCACTCGGGCCATTTTCCACGGCAACGATCCTATTCTCCGGCAACAAGATCATTTGTTACATCGGGGATGTTTTTTCATCGGGGTGATGAAAGGTAGTGTTAATAAAATAGCACTTTATTCGCTTTTTGTCGATCATCATCACTTAGCTTGTAGGGTGGCTGTGGTGTTTCCACATTCAGGGATATTCCTTTTAATTCTATTATTTTTTTGAAACTCTGCAAAAAGACGGCTTTGAAATTGATTTTTAGCGGTAACCATTGAGGCATTAAGTAGGTAATTTATTATTATTGGAACCAAAATTAAAAAAAAAACATTTGAATATTGTAAAAAAATACCGATATCAGCTGCATTAGTGGACCTATGTCGCAGCCAGTAACGGTCATCTCCAGAGCAACAAATTGTGTTCCTCAAAAAAAATAAACATAATTGCTGGTCGCCGTTGTCATACCAACCTGTATCAATATTTAGACATCTGAATTACCAAGTTAATACAAGAATACATCATGGTTTACATTTGGTAATTTATCGCTTTTTTATAACATAAAAACAAACGATATTGTCCATTATATAAACGCGTGTGTTTCTCATTGTTTAATCTTAAGTACAGGGGAAATAATAATAGTACAAAAAAATTTAACAGCGATAATATACAATTTGTCTAACAAGTCTTTTATTTCAATGTAGCAACCTTGATAGCTGTTTACCTGAGTTAATAATTGGTTTTAAATTATCAAGATTAGAAACAAATACTTAGAATTCTGTGCATATGGGGGAGATTTCGCCGATGAACTTGAGTCGATTTATTTTTACATGTAATTGTCATCTAATATAATACACAAATTTCTGCAGTTGTATTATTTTTGTGTGTTGTATTCTACAAAGTTGTATATAAATGTGCAGTGCCAAAATTCCTTAATTTTAGGTCTACTTCACTCTCTATCAGGTTTATAGACAACTTGTAGCCAGTGTTATTAATGAAAAATAGTCAAGGAAATGTTTTCAAAACGAATTTAGGGATAAACCTTTGCTTCCAGTGTTCTTCCGCAGTGATATTTGTCCTGTTTTTTCAATGATTTGCATTTATACAGGTATACATTTATGTTACATTCCCAATAATCCTTAGAAGTATGTCATAAAAAGTGAGCACTATGTCGAAACACATAGAAAAGTTTTTGGTGGTAATTTTTTCTACTTAGTAATCACTGATACCTTATTATATTTTCATGATGATTTATTTTTTATCAAAAGAAATTTAATGTAGGAGTCCGATCCAGGTTGATTCGTCGTGGTATCTAGGCTATTAACCGATTGTTTGTATAAATAAATCGTTTATCATCATATGGGCTCCCATCGAAAATCAGCGCTGCAGTACTGCTGTACTGCACATTTTTGCTGAATTGGTTTGTGAATTGTTGGACATTTCTTTTCTTTCTCATTTTTCAAATGTATCAAATTTTTTTTTTGTCTAATTGTTTGTGTAATTGAATATAATTGTATGGTTATTCCAATAATAAAGTATTTTTTCTTTTCTTTCTTTCTTTATAATGGAGCTACATTGAATGGCCACTTTAATTGAATTCAAAATACAAAAGATTTTAAATATTGCAACTGAGTGCGATTAGGTTACATGAAACAGGTAGTAAACGTATGTTACTCATGTCACTGAGATATCAGAAACTGATAGATAGATACTTAAATTTATAGCAATAATTGTGGAATGTCCACAGTTCCCATACAGTGTGGTGGTCGGAGCGCTCAACAGGGCCTGTAAAGTTCGCAAGTCACGGCTCTCTCAGAGCGGCCGCGTCCCCACTGGCTCGGTTTGACGATTTTTGACACTTCCCTTTTGACGCACCTGGTGTTATCGCGCTTTTGCTGATCTCGATGACAAGTGTAAATAATTATGATTAATATTGAATTTTTGCAAGACTAGAAATAATAAACTGTACTGGAGCTGTTAGTTAGGTCAAATATTTATGGCAAATATTATATTATGATGCATTTTAACTACAATTACAGTTTTAGAAGGTTTGGTCTTAAAGTGATTGTCATAAAAAGAAATGTATGCTAAATTAATCAAATCCCTAAGTTATACACCAAAGTATTTTAAGGGTTTCCAATACCATACAAAAAAAAGCACTTATTAGATATGCCTATTTTCTTAGTGCTCGATGGAACAGTGCTGCAGCTTATCGATTTAAGTTGCATTAACTTAATTTTTTATGTACGAGTATATAATAGTTTTAGAATTGATATAAGGTATGAAAGATGGCCAAGTTCTTGTTCGGTCGTGTTACTTAAATTTCGTAGTTTTTTCTTGTGAGTAAACTAATACAAGCATTTCCTTAGGCGGTATATAGCCAACACCAGGTCCGAGGGCGGAATCCAGTTTGGCTCAAATATTAACCTGACCAGTGATATTTTTAAAATCGCCAGCAAAACATATTGTTTTGCGTATTTGGAAGCATATATAAATATGAAGAACTTTTAGAAATGAAAACTAATAAACAATAGTATCGAGCTAACTTAGCTCAGTTAGCCTTGTCTACCTATACTTAACTATATATAAATACACAATTCCACAATGTGACTCCGCTGTCAACGCGTTTCTTGTCTTGCTTGTCCTGTAGAATATACCAAAAACTAGTAATTTGCTCTGAATATAACACAATCATTAAAAGAAAAATTCAATCATGTATAAAAGATAAAATAGTTTGCTTATAAATTATTTTTGCAAATCATTGCAAGGTTACGGCGGTTTTATACAAAGGTATTAATTGTTTAACGAAAAAAAGATCAAATTTGACAATGATTGTAATTAAAAACTGCGGGGAATCAAGAGGGTTCAATCATTTTGATGGTCCTTCGATGATTCGTAAAAACTGACAATCAATCGAGGGATCAAATAAAAGAGAACAGATATATCACTAACGTTTTTTAAAATATTGTATTTCAGTAAAATAAAGCGCACAAGCGCGTGTCCCTCCAGCCGACCCTTGCTATGTCATATTTTGTAAGAACAAAATTATGAATAGGTATGTATCCAATTTATGTAAATACATATTTTATTTTGCCTGAAATGTTTTCATTATATATCCAAATGTCATGATATTTTGTTTATTTCTTTCCACGAAGTATATCATATTTAGATATGTATGTTATCATGTTAAAATAAAGAATCTGTCGTTTATGTGTCGCATTAACGTATGCTTGTATGATACGTTACCTGGCATGTTTACTTCGATTTAAAATCGCGAAATCTGCATGCAAGCCAATAGTCCAAGCCGAGGTTTGGTCACTTTGCTACCCTTGAGCTAGTTGTCATTTTGGTTTAGTACCTTCCACGCTCGCCATCATGCTCTGTGAAGCTGTAGAAACCCTACCAGCCAGCAGCATTATTCAGTTCAGATAAAAAAAATCTGTCGCCAAACCTTTACCTGTGTTCAGGGTGTTCAGGCACTTGTGTGCTCGGTTTGGTTATAAATATATTGAATGTTACAAAAATAAAGTGTGAGAGAATCTATGCAAGACTTTAGCACTTCCTAAAATATGGGCTTACTGTGTTTTTTTCTACTAAAAATCTTTGTGAACATTTTGAAAAATGTAAAAGTTCAAAGCAAGGTTTGTCTGATGGTACTACCACCACTAAATATGTTTCTGTCGGAAAATAGCTTTGCATGTGTTCTGATGGGCATAAGGCACACAATTAGGACACTAACTCAGTCCTGTTACAATGATGAAGATCACGGAAATCATTTGTAAATTGTCTGAGGTTTCTTCGTGAGTTCTACCTGGGACATACTGACAGCATTATAAGTTACAATGGTCATTCCATGTTTCCGGCTCACTAAGACCAAGAACAGTTTTTTAACTAATAGTCTTAGGTTTTATCACAAAGGCCCAAAACACATTACCGATTTCACAGATAGTGAGTTCAAGCAGCATGTCAAGCTGGTTTTAATGCCCAAAAGCTATTATAGAGATTGGATCAATATGTGAACGATGGTGATGACTGAAAATGACGCCAATCTCTGTGCATCCACTAAAAACGAATGTATCTATTTTTGTAAAAATATGTATCATGAAAAGATGAACCCGATCGTTTTCTTGCCGATTATGCTCGATGACTGGGTTGTTTTCTGAACCGGTGGTAACTTTCAAGTTTATAAGCGCCATCTGAAGGTCTAAATTAAATGATTTTGATTTTAAACGGAACTAGGAAGCGTTTGTAGACTAGCTGATTGTTTGATTTCGTCAAAGAAAACGGGGATAAATATCAATCGAATGTTACAGTGCTTCTCAATCTTTAGCAAGTATTTATACTTAGTGGAGTGTATTATGATGATAAAGTTTGTTTGAAGTAATAATTAACGTGTATCGTAGAGCGATCTCGCCGGTCGCGCTCGTGTCCTGCGGTCAAGCAGACGGACGCGCAAAACGCACCGTCATGCCGTGTCGATCATTCTAATTCCTTTGAGACGACAGCGCTTGTCTCAGCTCTGTGACGGCAAACACCGGCGGTATGTTCCCTTTGTGACCGATAGTACGTACTATTTTTTATTGAAGTGAAAGTTCTTTTGGCATGGTAGGGAAAAATTTACGCCTTAAACGTAAGGTGGTGTAATTTGTATATGTGTCTGTCGAGGTCTAGTGGTATACAAAAATGATTAAATGTGTAGTTAAGTATAGTATATAGTATATATTTTATGAGCATTTTCATATATATGTGTAATTTAATACATGTAAGCCAAAGAAGTATCACTTCCTCCGTGTGTACACATTGGCGCACGCACTGTTTTTATTTTTTTTAGATAAAGAACTTTAGTGCGATATCAATTTCTAAAGAAACAAATATGACTTTCTTTGTTTAACAGTTCGTGTTATGAATATAAAGGATTAAGTTGTAAAGCGCAATGTGGGAAGAAATCATTAATGTCAAACTAGAAAAACAAATTACGACACTTGAACTATGAAATTCAGTTTTACTGTCAACAAATTAATCTGGATTTGGGAATCGATCTGTAATCTATTACAATAGGTATTTACGCATAATTTTTACTATTTGTTTCTGCAGACTGCAACATTGTTTACAAGTTTCGCTTCGAATGAGCGCACTTCATATATGAATTGTCATATTATAACATTTGCGCATATGTTTTACGTCCAGCAGAGGCATGATTGTTCGTGTCATGTCATGAGTGATTTGTGTTCGAACTAGAATGCAGTGCGCTGGAAATACGCTCTGCTTTTGAAAATCTTACAAATGACGTCTCTTAAAATAGTATTTACAATATATTTATACTATTCTTGTACTGCCAATGTGTTTTATTATTTTGTTTACTATTTACGTACATATGTACGTGTTGTGTATATCTGTTTCAATTACTTTTTATTATATGTTTAAAATTATTTGTTTACAAATGTGGATTATGCAATAGTCAACAGTCCGTTGCATAATATAATGACAAGAATGAGAATACACACTGAAAACTTACAACGCTTTATCACATCGATATAACTTGCACTATTAATAATAATACAAAATGTCAATTATGTAACTGTAAATATTGATAAACATTATACAAAGAAAAAAATGAGTGCGTGTAACCGTCACACGCGATTGATGCAATACTTCTTTGGCGTTATAAGAGATGGCGATTAAGTTCAAAATAAATACATCACATGAGAATTTAAAAAGGCATTAATTGATGATGTAACACTAGTAATATATACATTTATCATCGTCGACCACTATACATTTTAAAACAATAATTTAGTTACTATCATACTTCAAATATGATATGACTGATTTATGGCAGCTGAAATGAGAAACATAAATTCTATTCTATATTTTATTTACTTTATAACAAAGAGTTGTTAATAAAATTTCCTGTGTTATTTAAGTTCCGAATTAGGTGGTAGATGGCACTACAGATAATGAAGCTTTAATTTAATTTGTTACTTACTTACTTTCAAACCATATGGCAGCACGGTTGCGCGTCCATATATACATAATTAATTCTATTGTATGATTGTTATTATTATTAAATTTTCAATTTAATATTTATTATTAAATTTGTTTTTTTTTTCAAATATTTTTGTTTGATTTGTTTATAAACTATTTATTGACAAAATCAAAAATATTTAAAAACCGGATGGTACAGAAACGTGTCGCCATATTGCCGTAACGACTTCCGTTGCATTGTCGTCCAGTTACGTCCTAGTCGCGCCTAAAGAAGTTTTACTTCAATAGAATATGAATAAATAAAAAAGTGAAAACGAATTCATTTCAAACTCAAATGATCTAAAAGAAAATAGAAGATGGCAATAATTTATCTAATTCATTCTGTAATATAAATGTGCACGTATAAACATTAGAGTAACAACGGTATCAATTTGGATGTAATAAAAACCAGATAATAGAGCATTAATTAATTTCTAAATATATCGTTAAAAACATGAAATAATTCTTTTTTTGACGATTGAGAAACAAACAGCGTAAAGCGGAACGAAGCATAAAGAAATGACAAGCGCGCCGACAAAGCAACCGACAGACGATACAACCGATCACTTCTAATTGTGTGGTTTGATACGAAAACTATTGTTGCTCATCGCAAAGAAATCTCTATCGGCTCATAATCGTAATCGATGACCACAACAAATTTATCTTTTGTCCGGTACGTACCAGCGCTTCACGACTTTTCCTATAGCAAGACTCTAATTAAATAGGTCGCTGCGGAACGCTACGGGGCCTTTTTTTGATAAATCACTCTTTTCCGATAAAACTATCCGTTGTTTCGATACCAGATTGTTTGATAAAGTTAATTGCAAGTCTCGGCCTCTTCTCGGATATTTACTTATCATCATAGTTTGTTATAAACTTGCATCTATATGTTTGTGAAATGTGAATCATATCCGTCCGCCTGATGATCGTTTAGATTTTAAACATAGCTCGTGTAGTGATAACTAAACTGTCGGTATATAATGCTTAAACAATTATTTAACACAATAGGTAACACAAAATTCTGATACGCCGCGAGGCTTACCTGCAGAATTGTAGTTAGCATTGTGGCAGTATGTAATCATTTATATGCTCACGAAAATATGCATGAAAAGCGATGTAAGACTCTTCGTAGCTTTTAAAGAGATTTCCCAATCATTTCCTCGAACCTATAGAGTAAATATTCCGAACCGTTCGACAAGAAGAATCAAAGAAGAAAGAAGAATTTTGCATAGATGCAGCTGGCTGACGAAGCATTTTCAAAATATTTTATCGAATCTTCTGTTGTGTTACTCGTACGGCTTAAACTAAAACTGAATGCACTGAAATGAGAAGTTAATGATTAGTGTAAAACAATAAATGATATAATAAATCGAGTGTAGACACAAGAATAGCAAATAAAAATAACATATATAACATAAAGCTGTTTTGTGTTCTTTTTTATCACGTGTGGTTTGATCATGTGACAGAGCGAGGCAGGTAGCTTTATTCTTGTCTATTCACATATAAAGAAGGACCTTTCGATAGTTTTATGGTACCATTTAATAACTATTAATCCATATTTAAGTGAACTAATATCTGTTGTTAATTACTAAAAATATTATTTCTTAGTTAAAAATCAATTTTGGGAGCCGTAATGCAATAATTTTCATTATAGAACATTCTCATGAATTCTCAGAATATTATGACTTTTATTCTGTTTCAGTTTATTGGAACGGTGGATATGGATAGTGATTGTGGAGACTTCTATTTACAAAACATTTTTTTTTATTCTCCAAACTCTTGGTCCGCACCTTTTTTTGCTTTCGTTTACTTTATTAATAATGTTAAAAATAGTTTAAAATGTAAGTAACTATTATTATTATTTTACTTAACTATTATACTTCTGATTTTTATTTGAGATTATTGCCTTAATGGCGGCTTCAGTATCATCTTTTATAGCCATTTTAAAATTATAATCTATAATGTCCCGTGCCGGAGCGTCCACGGCCCGATGGATGAACCTACTAATTGTGTCATCAGTCACGTTGGTATAATAGTAGACAGGTGTTGGTGCTGAATATTTGTCTGGATATTGCTACTATAGCACGCGATACTCTATCGTGGATCTGCATTGTTTTACCCTTTTACGATCATCACCGTTTTGAAGGTCGCAATCCCTGGGATTCGTGGACTGACAGGACGCGCGATCCTTCCCCTGCCCGTAGTCCTTGTTTATTTGGTTTTTATTCTCTTCTTGTGTGTGTATTACAAAACATTACGACTTGAATATGGTAATTATATGAGCCGCAATCACCAACGGATCTATAAATTATCTACGTATTGCAACGATATGAATTGAGACATATAAAACTAAGTTATGTCGAATAAATAAACCTTTAAAAAACACAAGATCTCTTCAAACGTCCGCCATAAATCGATCATTATTGAATTTATAGGGATTTTACGGTCCCCTTTGGCATCTTCTCGTCCGGAATTAATTAAACAGAGAACATACAGTTCGCAATCAACTTTAACTTTAATTAGTTAAGTGTTCACGTCGCCCGGTATGATTTATGGGATATTGGCAATGTTTTCATATATAGGTACACGAGTGTCTCGTAAATTTTCGAAAAGCAAACATCGGCGTTCTTTGCAAATAGGATAATTAATGTGTGAAAGGTGATCGAAGAGCTCGGCATACGTATTTCTCTCAGGGTGTTATATAAATTATGTTCGTATTGTTATGGAGGCGGTGCTGGATTATTATTTTATTATGGGGATGCTATTAATTATTATAATTGACGTAAAATTTGCAGTGATTTTTATAGATTTAGTCATGGGAAGTTTCTGGAATTACGAATACCGCAACCTTCTTAAAGTTTGGTTATCTATTTATTTATCTTGTATATTTAGCATCAATATTAAGATTATATCTAAGTTAAATTACATATTGTTAATTACAGTATAATCATTAATATCACAGGTATGCATGACTTATGGATAAGGATAATTATTTTGTAATGTGTTTAAATACAATAGGAAAAACAACCTAATTCTAATTACATGCAAAAGTAGAAAAATACAAAATTATAAAAGTAATATATCATTTACAAGTATAACTAACACACGGTTATATTTCATTTTTAAGGAAAAAGTGCTTGTATGTACCGAATGCGTCAAAAATATATTGATGTTGTTATTTGTTCATGATATTTCATTATATAATCTAGTCATGCGTATTATATACATTGTTATCTAAGTGTTGTAGTTGGAATGGTAAAGATGTTTGGATTACGTAACGCTTTTCAATTAGGTCTCAAGTAGAAATGTTTGGTAAGGAATACATCTATGGAACCGTTTATGACTAAATTTTCAATTGTTATGTTCATGTATAGCTATTTTGATAATGTTTTGTCCTTACGAAATACATAATTAAGAGGTCGAACTTAAGTATAGCTACTGGAACTCATACATGTGACTAATAGTAAGGTTTCAATTTGACTTTGGTATTCAGATAGGAAGGCTTCAAAATGCTCTATCATTATTAAATTGCTGATGTTTAATTTGTAATTATAATTATATATTTAGAAACACAAATGTATTAAATATTGATTTACTACAAGTCAGGAACCTTTGTATATTATTTTGTATCAAATATGCTAGCTTCAATTCTGTCTTCTTATTATCTCCAGACAGCTACCTCTTGTTTATAGTAAATATGAATATTTGACATACTATTGGTACATCTGATTGAATGTAAAAAATCGGCTCATATTTACCAAAAGAGAAATTAAATGTAAGTTAATTAAACATTAAAATTTTTTTTTTATTTTATACCACCTTATTTAAATAACTCGAAAATATTATAATATTATTTGTTTATTATAAAATTATAGTGAATTTAAATCAGGTCTGTTATGAAAGTGTTGAAGATGCCAACGTTTGCAGCTCCTAGAAACATTATTTACGACAGCAACGTGACGTACAGATCGTACCGTACTATTACGCCAATGTTCAACAGCAGAAATTAATATACTGACGACGGTGACTATTTTGATATGCATATACATGACATTCGTTTTGAGACATTCAACATCTTACTCGAAAATAATTTACTCCAGTCCAACTGTTATATGAAGTTATCTTAAGACATCTTCTGGTTTTACTCCTACAAGTAGATTTGTACGTGTTGCAATGCTAGAAATATTACATCCGACAGTCAACTGATTACCTTGTTGCAGAAATTTCAGCATAATTGTAATAACATTTATGTTCTAATATTCTTTTTGAAGTGAATTTCTTATTGGAGGGAGGACTTTAACTGTTCGATTAGCAAAATGTTTGTTTTTCCAAAATTGGTGGGATTAAACACTGTGTGGGGTAGAACGTTGAAAACACCGGTTCTTGGATGTGTGACCGCCTTGGAACACCGCGTGACGCTTTTTATTGTATTCATATAATTAACATGTTTTCTTATAATACAAAATTTTCACTTTTATCATGCGCTTTTACGACATAGCCTGTTTTTTTATTGTAGTACGACAAAATAACTGCATATCTAAAGGTAATCACAGTGCAATCATAAAACGGCGGCCAATGCGAGCTCTACAGTCAATAGGCTGATCATATATCGCGATATACTAAAAGACAGTCAATACCAAGGGCTTATCACTGTGTGTATGGGGATAGCGATTCTACCTGATATAACTTCCCTATCACCTCGTTTAGTTTAGTTTAGGGTGGATCTATATTAGGGTGGAGTGAAAAAAACAATTTTTTTTTTTTCTTAGCCTGGGGGTCAAATTTGTAGCTTATAAAAAACAAAAATTTTTGAAAAAAAAAAAAAAATTTTACTCAACATCTTGAGCCAGCCCACTCATTTTTAAAATTAATTACGAGTAAAAATATTTGGTTGCAAAAAAAAAATTTTTTTTTGTCTTTGAATCTCTTAAAACATCTAAGAACTGGCAATTATGATCATTTCCAACTCAAATTTTATTCTAGTGCCCTAAAGAGGAATGGTACTTTTTGGGATTTTTTTTTTAAATTAAAACAATAGTCACAAAATTTTTTTTTTAACTTGTGATTTTTAATTGGCATAGAAGAGGATACTCTGAAGTTTCTAGAACGCTTTCAAAAATTTTTTTTTTGCAACCAAATATTTTTACTCGTAATTAGTTTTAAAAAGGAGTGGGCTGGCTCAAGATGTTGAGTAAAATTTTTTTTTTTTTTTTCAAAAATTTTTGTTTTTTATAAGCTACAAATTTGACCCCCAGGCTAAGAAAAAAAAAAAAATTTGTTTTTTTCACTCCACCCTAATCTATATGTGAACGATGGTGACGTCTGTAAATGGCGCCAGTCTCTGTGCATGTATCAAAAACGAATGTAATTATGTTTGTAAAAATACGTAGAATGAAAAGATAAACCAGATCGAGTTTCTTGCCGATTCTTCTCGATGACTGAATTGTTTTTCGAACCGGTGGTAGTTGTCACGTTCATAAGCACCTTCACAGGGCCTAAATTATACATCGGCGGTGAAAAGAATATTTCGTTCTGATATTTATTAAGACTTGTTTTCTATTTTCAGATTGCGTGTGACTCATGGCTTAGTCGGTGCTACAACGTAAGTGATTAACTTTGACAATATTCGATAACTTGAATTATTTGTTTTCTAAATACAATTCATATTATAAACGATAATGTTTGTAATGATGGATGTGTTTGTTGCTTTTTCACGCGAAAACTACTCGACAGGTTTTTATGAAATTTTGCAGAATATTTTCTATACACAAATAAGAATGTAAATCTAACGTGTCTCAACTTTTAAGATTTTTGTGAAAAAAAATGTTGCATGTGTATTCGAATAGGTAATAAAATACATTTCAATCATTGGTAGAAATGTCTGTCTGTCTGAACACGCATCACTGCGAAAGCACTGCTGCGTTCACGATAAAACCTCGAGAAAATCATAAAGTATATTCTCGAGTAACATTTAGTCTTAACTTCATTAAAATCAGTTAACTCTATTAAAATGTATTGTAATTTTAATGAGGACGCGACTTAAGTTCGAGAGAAAAGTGGATAAGTAAATGGACTTTCAGATGATTTTATTATTTACTGTTTTTTTGCATTAGATTTCACGCGGACGGAGTCACAGGCATAGCTAGTACAACTTATAAATCAGAATACCGCGTAGTCTGTAACTTATTAAAATATTGTTTAAATACAACAAAATGTAACGATGTGTCGTGTAAGTTTTATTCGCGGGATCTTTATCTGTCGTGAAGTGGCTTTTATATTTTGACTATATGACTATGACTATATTTTATAATATTCGCGGCATTTTACGTAATATAGTTCGCTTATTGTCCATAAGTGAAGTGGATGGGTAAATTACTGCGGAGCATGAATTTTAAGATGCCACAAAAACTCTCCGGGGTGTTCTAAGAAGGGAGTTACCATCTTGTTAAAATATTGAAGTTATCACAAGAAACTTGTAACCTACTTCACAATGGCAGTACTAATCTACAAGTTTTGTTTGCCAAATATAAAACTAATAATAATAAGTGTCGAGCAAATTTGATAAAATCCTGCCTTCTCAGAGCTATCTTCGCGAGCTTTGCATAAACCGCTACATTTACAAGCATATGATCTATGGCATGGATATCACTTGCAAAAACATAAAATCTTCCAACAGGGGTGTTCAAACTTGAACTGCTGGCGATCCACCTCAACTTAGACTACGATCAATCGACTCTGAAAGACTCCAAGTATGTGTGATGCAGGATTGTCGTCTAGGTAGGTGTAGGTACCTCACGCGAAAAACGATAAAAGAAAGTGAAGATGTGGTTATTCAGGCATAATTGTGGATTAAATAAATTTTAGTTGTTTACTTATACATTTTGTTTTTTTCGAGATCAACTCAAAAAGCACTCGCGATCGACTGTTTGAGCACCCCTAGTGTATCTATAAAATTTATGAACATACAAACATACCAGAAATATGTCTAACTTTCCTTTGGATTTGTTGAATGTATTTGACTCGCAACCATCATACACCAGATTTAAGACCCAGAATAGTGATGCACTTAGCTGTTGTGTCTAGCTCCGGGATCATCTGATGCATACTCAACAGCTGAAAGTTTGTATGCCAGCATTACATTTACGAATGTCGATGCGTTGTTATATCTCTATACGATTACCTTTGATTTGAATTAAACTGTAGTTAAAATAGGGTATAATAAAGTAAATTTATCGAACTCGAAAAAAAATCGATTTTTTTATTTATGTCGCAAAATTGGTTATAATAGAAGTTATGTTGATATTGAAATAGTGAAGCTGTTACTGATATAAACTACTAGATGTGAAACTATCGTGCACAATACATGAGAGATGTGAAATTTAAATGGAATTTAAATATTTAAACAAAATGCTATATCTATATGAAACTATAAATATAAACAGATTTTTTTTTCAATTAAGGTTTTATTGAGACTAAAGAACAACAGAAAATATCAAATTTAGATTGGATGTTATTTATTTGTGGGACACTCGGCAGAGAGGCGAGTGTCGTCCAACGTTTGTCGAGTGCTTTGTCCTGTTTGTGTGAACTGTCAATATGGCTGTTTAAAGTCTTAAATAGGAAAAACTAATCTAACATGGTATTCTGCAGGATCGCAACATTTCTAAATTATAACAAGCTGAACATGATTGAACTGACTGTGGACAGTGGCATTCGTTACGAATGAACGTGAGATGGTACAAGGAACGTTTTTGTACTT
Source organism: Antheraea yamamai (assembly GCA_036509395.1). NCBI lineage: Eukaryota > Metazoa > Arthropoda > Insecta > Lepidoptera > Saturniidae > Antheraea > Antheraea yamamai. Next base: position 1,117,147 of record AP028433.1, read on the forward strand.
GTTCCATTCTGTTTGAGGTACCTGGTAGGTTGGATTCCAGACAGGACTATAATTTCTCAAGATACGTCGTACAAGGGTAAAACTAAACCAGAAGTAGAAGTAGGTACTTGTTAGTACAAAATATTATTGTAAATGTTATTCTGAGTTAACTTTTAAGCAAATGCCTGTTGTCTCTGAACTAAATGCATAGTCAATTTGACAGTTAACCTTTAGACGGTAAAGGCCGATTTGTACCAGGAGGCGATTGTCAATGGAACTGCCGCGGCCGGTACGCGCGTCCTTATAAATCATACACTGATCTAGTACGACTGGACGCGACATGCGACGAATCGTCCGAGAGTAGGGTACACCGATAATTTGTTTTAAATATCGATGGTGAAACAATCGATTTACAAATCTAACTATTCATTATAAATCGTTTTAGGAATCATCAATATTTGCCATAAAATTCTTCATCGCAGAAAACCGTTGATACATATAATTGATATAGTAACAAAAACGAAAGAAGCAAAGTATTGCTTACGCATATCATGTTTTCATTTTCATTTTTTGTACTATACTTTATAGGCTTTACCGTTTGACCACAATCACACCTGATGTTAAATAACGACGTGGTCTAAGATGGTAGACATGCTGAACCTAGAGGGCGCTGGTTTCTCAAGTGCAGCTGCCGTAACACACCAGCAGGTGCTTGGCGACAGATTTTCAACTTGAGGGTAGGAGCTAGCCAGGCGGACTTAGAAAAAACCCTACCTACCTAACCTACCAGCTATGTCTCCTTACAATATTTTCCTTCAATGGAAGATCCGATTACATTGCAAGGATTCGAACCTACGTCCATTGATGTTGCGTTCGAACATGCTATCGACTAAGACACCATCACTTCAAAGTTATATATACTTGGGGTAATAACTGTGGGTCACGTATCTCAGACTAGCATCTAATAAAAATAGACTACCAGTTATAGTTTTAGACGAAAATATCAACAGTACTACCAAATTCTTCAATTTAAACGATCATAAATAGCCCATCTCTATTCGTGATGGTACAGTGTATGTCGAATTAATAATTGAACAACACGACATTGTCGGTGCCGTCGGGCGGTGCGATGGCCGCTGACGTGGTACATATGTCGCGGCCTTATCCAGATGACAGTGTGATGCACTTAGTTTATTTTAGGACCTCTGTGAATTTGGGATCTATTACTGTTAAATTACATTGTACAGGATACGTAGAGCAATATATTAAATTGTTGTTAGTATATTACGAATTATTGTTTTGTATAAAAGTAAACCTTTCTGGAGCGTCGACTTAATTTTTTAATTATACTTACAATACTATAAAAGGTTTGAGGGATTCGTCGTATCGATATAACAGTGTGGTTGTGTTTAGGTACTCTGTACAATATTTATCGATCTTTTAAAGAAAGGGAAGCAAACAAAAAATACTATTTTACGTTACCTCATGTGACATAGTGCGTAGTAAATATGTAATATATTCATTAGTTCTTCCAGATTTTAAGTTCCTGTGATTATTGGCTTTTTAATTATTACAATTAGTGAATCATTTTCGTCACAATTTTATAGTAGCTCATTTGAAGTATTAAAATGAACAATTCGGTTTATAATTATGTATTTCATATCTGGTCAATGGTCAAATCTCCGAAATGTATGACTGTCGTGATTTACAGATTGTCTATTGGACTTAAAAGACTGGGAAGTTGAGGCAATGTATATTGTTAGAAATACGGTAAATTATAAATCTACTTTTAGCAACAATGTGTACACTTTCCATCAAATTTCAGAATAATATTAAATGATAAAAAGGTTGAAATAAGTTATGGATATAGTAGATAAGAAACGATAAACTTGAGGCACTCTAAACTTTTAGCGTGAATTCATTCTTTATCAGTGGTACTCATATATAGAAACTCTGTAGGACAGTATTTTAGCTTTAAAGGCATTTGACGAGGTCGATTATGTGTCGCTTACTAAAAGGCATCAACAAGTATTATATGAAACTATTTGGAAGATATAAAGTGGATACTATATGTGATAATATAGGTTATACGTATATTGAATGAGTTTAAAATCTCATTATTAATAAATGGTGTTTGTTTTAGTTTCGTATAACCGTTTCGATTCGAACAAATAAAGGCTCACGAAGCACGAGCTTGCGAATTCCTCTCAATAAATCACCTTTGATTTAGCATCACATCAAAAGGGTACGACGTAAACTGAAGAAACGATCACGAGCGTTGTTCTTTACGAGTTCATACCGAGAATCGGGTGACGGACATGCTCTGTCTTATAAATCAATTTAATCTTTGCCGCTGAGACAATTGCTGTCTGTTGAAATTAGACATGCGAATACTAATCAATGGAAATTCGTCTTAAATGGTTCATTTGATTAGGTCCATTTTTGTTTGTTAACAGAACCGAGTGTTAGGTTAAATACAATAGTTGAGCATTCGCATGAATCAAAGCGAGTAATGCCTTTAGGGTTGTAACAAAAAACGTTTTAATATCATTTTGAATGTGTGAATGATGTAATTGATATATTCACAATTAAAATAGATTCATAGACATAGTTCTAAGGTGAGTAAGTTGAAGTTAGTGGACCAGTAACATGTGAAGAATTATAGATAATAGTTAGTTTGAATGGTGATTGCTCAGTAGACAATCGATGGAACATTCCAAAGATGGAAGAGATTAGTTACAAAAACTGAAAATAGGGCTGGGTGACAATATATTACTGACTTTAGGCTTATGAAGTTTTTTTACATCTTTTCTACCTGAAATCTGACAATGAAATTTCTGGAAGTTTTAGTGATACCAATTGAGCTGTATCATAGTTTAATTAAACGTAAATGGTTAATTGATTGAAAATAAATAGGATTAAAAATCATACAGTTACGTAGTAAAAAATGTACGTTAACGTGTTTGGAAATCGAGTCGCTAGACGTAAGTTCAAATCAGTACCAATTAACCGAAGCTTTTGATGAAGGAAAACATCGTGTAGAAACGTAAGCACAGTGGTAGAAATGTTTGTGGTAAATACTATAACCTATAAAGTATTAAAAAATCCGATATAACACGACATTTTTTTTTATTATTTCATATAAGCGACAACCCTAAGGACACTTTGAGTACTACTCATTATGAAATAATATCTAATGCAGTATAAAACCGTGTAGTTGTTCGCAGATTTTTATAGTTCAAGTAACACGCATAAATGTTTGTATAAAACATAGTCAATTACGCTTCTGGTATTTCTGTATTTAATTACAAATATATAATAAATAACTAACGATGCAAGAGTTTGATGACAGGATTGTCACTTTTATAATACTGAGAAATGATAAGAATGATGAATTTTCACTCAAAGAAATTATAATACACTGAGTTATAATTATGTATTCGTTTTTGTATATATATGTTTAGAGCCTCGTTTAATTAATTTTATAACGAGAATCTGTAGTCATTATATACGATATAAAAGTTAATAACATATAGCCCATGTTACTCACGTAGCATTTTATGTTTGAATGAGTTTTCTTTCAGAATCGGTTTAGTAAGTGCGGGGACTACCTCCTACGAACAAACTTCTTTTTTATCTAATAATTGTTTAGATATATGTGAAAATATGTTCACTGTAATGTTTGTACATCGATCACGCTTGAACGATTGGACAAATTCTAATGAAGATAGCTTTAAGGGTTGATTATATTGTAGTCCGGTGAAGCTGTTAAGACCTTGCTAGGACAATAGCGTAATCAGTGCGAAAAAAAAAGTTGATTATGTCGTGGTATATAGGATTTTTATGCTAGTTATTATGTAAATTATTTTGAAAAATTATATATTTTAATAAGATATATTTGTCTGTATGTATAAAATTGAATGTATATGTGGGATATACCAACCACTTTGAAGGTTGGTTGGTGCAATTAAGTTTTTTGTTACTCGACACTCGACAGTAGGTAGCGCCGGGTTGTTTTATTATAATTAAGTTTATTATTAGCAACGCAGGCGGAGTCGCGGGTGGTTGCTATTTATAGTGTTAAGACTTAACTAACTTCACATATTTAAAAATTAAATAATTCTGAAGATGGCAACGAAAATAAGTGGATACGTGTAACGGGCAAACTGGCAAACAATAGAAGAACCGGGATAATATCCGAAGCTCATTATCTTGATCATCTTCGGCAACACTTCAATGAGATCATGCAAGAGGGAGAGGGAAATTTAAATCGAAATCAAAGAGTATACGCACTGAACGTTTAATACGCTGTGTTTGATCTAGGAAATCAAGAACATATTTCAGATATTTTACACGTTTATAATCACGATGTCATCCGTCTAATGAAAGAGTTGATATGTGGGATGGATTGATAATATTATACAATTATGTTATAATACTGCTGTGCCCGCGACTTCGTCTACGTGGAAGCTTTTGTAAAAAACATTGATTAATAAAGTCATCTGAATGTATTAAGTCCATTCATTTGTATACTTTCTCTCGTACTTACGCCGCGTTGTGATTAAAACTACAGTAACTTTTGATAGAGTGGAGCGATTTTAATTAAACAAACACTAAGTTACTCTTACTGATGGTTTATTGTGAACCCAGTACTTTAGTAGTGATGCGTGTTCATACAAACAAACAGACAGACATTTTCAAAAATGATTGAAATGTATTCTGTTACTTATTCCTAGACACCTGCAACAATATTTTTCACGAAAACCTAAAAGTACAGACACATTAGATTTACATTCTTATTATATAGATTATAAGTATATTTGCCGAACTGTAAGTTTAAGCGCTGTGTCAAGCGGGGTTTGATGACAAAAGTATATTCCTATATATAGGAATATAAAGCGGATTAATATGTGAACGATGGTGACGTCTGGAATTGACTTCTCTCTCTGTGCATCTATATACATACATCTAATAAAACTGTAACTAGGCCAAATCTGTACATTAAATATTTTTTGAAAATTATAATCGTGGTGAACTTTGTTATATCGATATAAAAGCCAAATATAATCTATTTAAAATTTTTGTCTGTCTATCTGTCGCTGTGAACACGTATCACTCTAAAAATACTGAACCAATTTTGACGAAACTAAACACAGTGATAACTAATATTATAAAGTAACATCTAGAATACTTTTTGTCCCATAAAACGCAAGGTGTTCTCCAGGATAACAGAGGAAAGTCAAAAATTTGTAGTCAATGAAATTCTTCACGGATTTTGGCAATTTTTTTTTGTGCTATATATAGCAGACAGATTAGCTAAAAATTGAATTGATATTTCATCGCCTTTGCTTCTTATAAAAAAACAATAACGAAAAAATTACCGTTGGGTTCCGAATCGACATCTTCGTCGGGTCCGTATAATGTAGTAAGTTATAATTGAGCTACGGCGACATGACGTTTCAATGCGTAATTTGTCAATCATTAGACATAGCTAGAAGTATAAATCATAACTATTCGAAAGAAAGTTCACTTCATTAATACCACGTCGACAAAGTAGAAAAATATGTGTGAACAAAACTGTCACTTATATGTTGTTCCATTTATTATATTGTATAATTAATGTTTCCTTATATATTTTATGTACTTAAAAGCCATTTATTTATAAACTTGAAATTTTGAGATGAAAATTTCTGACATACAACTTCTCATGTTCATATTTCATGTTCTTGGCATATAGTAACAGAATAATCTGTATGGTTTACAACGCGGCGGCTGCCAAAAATTAAGTCAAGTTATGTTTCAAAATGTTTCATTTAAAAGATGTAACTAGAGATGGCGTTGCTAAACAAAGATTTATTGATGAGATTTATTCCTAAAACATAAACCTAGATAATAGTTACATTGCATTGTAGAAGATGAATCTCAATTAGAATTCTGTCAATACGTGTGTCGTTTCGATATATGATAAAATTAGTTTTCTAAATATTGTTGAGTCTTGAAGCAGTTGGGTTCAGGTTTGTGAATCTACGATTAAAATAGTTAGTTGAGGTATTTGCAATTACCATACTATGTTATATCTATATATTACATTATAGTATATATTATAATGTAAGTACTATAATTATACTATATTACAAAGAGAGGTAAAGTTTTGTTTTTGCGGAATCTTCGGTACTACTGATCCGATTTTGAAATTTCTTTCACTGTTAGAAAGGTTATCCTTAAAGGTTATTATTATTATCCCTCAGTGCCATAGATATTTTTTTATTTTGGTAAATATTAATTTTTAATAATTAAACACAAGAAATGTTGAAACAAGCAAAAATTATATACTAAAGTTTGCGCTGCTTCAACGGTGTGAAATAAAAGAATAAAATCTATAACAAAAATATTCATTACTTTTACAAAAAAGTCCGCGACACCATATATCTAAGTTTAAAATATCAGCCTAAAAGATGGTTAAGTAAAATAAATTTGACAAGATTAAGTTTGGATGCAGATTTCACGTATACTTACAAATTCTTATAAAACAGACATCCAAATTAAAGTTGATAATTGTTTTTTATTAATTGATAGCACATTTTAATTAACTATTCATAATTGGCAAAATATCCTGCTTAAGTTATCTAAATAATCAGATTGTGACTCATTATACAAATAACCTACCTATGTCCTATATGACCTACCTAGGACATAAAAACAACATGGGTCAAATCAAAATCTTAAAATAAAACGATTGCTGACTACTTGAAATATATCTTAACCTTTGATTAATATACATTTCTAGGTATCAAAATGTGTCACGTTATTTTGTAAATGCAAACTAAGTTTTTTTTAATTAACTTATGCTATTAGCTTGATGGGCCTTCACAGCTTCATTGGACTAATGGGAAAAGCGTTTATGGCGCTCAGATGCTTAGTAACTAACTCATAGGTATCAAAGTGGTCGAACCTCGGCTTGGGCTGTTGCCTTGGATAGAAAAACTTGAATAGTACTAAGATAACCATACATTTAATATTTAGTGAGGCACACATGACTGTGTATCTCATGAACCCAAATATATGTTTTGTACCTATCAACTCGGCTAAAGTAAACTAAACTTAGTTATATTATTGCTACACGTTCGATTATAGAAGCGACAACACGTGGCAGTTTTTCAGCGCAGTGCGTGTTAAAGCAGAAGGTTTTCGTAATAAGTTCCCTTGCGTTTTCGCATCAGGCGCGGACAATAGCGGGGACAATGGATCCGAATCTGCGTATACCTATCCGCGGACGATTAACGTTTCTTTGTCCCCACTGACAATGGCGGGGTCAGGCTGACGGGAATCGTAACTGATGGATTTTCAATTTCGTCTAGCCAAACTTTGTTGGGATTAATCATCGGTCTCTGATTGGAATGGATTTGTTTAATGAGAACATTAGTTATCTAGTGATATATATTTAAAGGTTACCTAGTGGTTTGATCGATAGGATATCAATCCGATGTCCGCAGGTTCGAACTCTGGCATGCACCAACTAATTTTTCGGAATTCGCGAACATTTACCAACTTAAATTGGTAACACTATCGGGTGATGGTGAAGGAAAATATCGTGAGGAAACCAGAATCTGGGAAAACATAGAACTATGGATTTCTCAAAATTTGAAATCGCCAATAGGTCGTGACCTGGCTTGGTGATTATGCCCTTATCTACTTTCGGGAAGAAGCCTATGGCCTTGCAGTATGTCCTTTACATGCTGATGATGATAATGATGTGTTTACATGTATTTGCTAAGAATTTTACCTGATATTACTAAATACTAATGGTCAAGGATTATTAAATGTTACACTGATTCCCTTTGAGTGTACTTATGTTGATAGATTTATCATGTCAAATTTACACAAGCGGTGACCAGGTTGAGCGCTAGAAAAAAATCCATATTCTTTTGCTGTTTTCATGGTTTTTTATTGAAAACTCAGGCTAATTACATGATTTGAACTTTAATTGTTCAGAAAATCTCGTCAAAATACATAAATACATAAATGCATATTAATGCATTACATAATCTATTTAAATACTTGATGGGGATGACGTAAAACATACTTATTAACCTTATTTTTTTGACAATATTTCTCTTAATTCATAGCATTGTAGTAAAATATTGAAATAAAATTTGGGATGTATCGAGCTTAGATTTAGACATCGTGTCTGAATTGATCGATTTCGTTTGTTATTTTAGTTTATTCAGGGCGGTTGAATACGGTTTTGGCTGATTACTATGCAGCGATACTGGTTAACTGAGATTCATCTGTCATGCTGTATGGATCTGAGTGTTCGGCCACGAAAGACACGGATTAAGATAGTTGTGTAGTGTAACTAGAAGGGATAAGATTAGGGATTAGTATATGAGAGAATGTTTGAAAATAGCACCAGTTACAGAGAAGTTAAGGAGTAATACGTTAGCATGGTACGGGCATGTCATGAGAAGAGATGAAAGTCATGCAAACATACAAATGCAAACTCTATCGAAATTTAATGTATTTATGCAATTCCATAGTGGTTTGCCTTTTTGTTAGTTGGCCTGGATAGCTACTACCTTGAAGTTGAAAATCAATCGTCAAGCAGATGCGACTTGAGTTCAGTTCTTCTTTAGGTTTAGTGTGTTTACTATCTTAGACCACAACGTCATTTAAAATCAGATGACATTGTGGTCAAACGTTAAAACCAATAACATATTTAAAAAATACCAATCTCGCGTTGCATTACCGCGTAAAATTCCAGTTAATTTTTATGTAACTTTCTGAGACAGTGTACACAATACTTATAGCCGACTTCTATACATATAATAAGTTTGTGAATCTAACGTGTCTGTAAATTTTACATTTTTGTGAACAGCATTGTTGTGGGTGTCTTGGAATAAGTAATAAAATACATTTCAATAATTTTAAGAAATGTTTGTCTGTCTATTTGTATGTTTGTTTGAACACGCATCACTGCTAAAGTACTGTGTTCAAGATAAAACCTTACTAGGAATCAATCATAAAGCATACCCTCGAGTAACATTTAGTCATAGTTTCATTAAAATTGGTTCACTCTATCAAAAGTTATTGTCATTTTAGTGACGACGCGACTTAAGTACGAGTGAAAAGCAAATAAGTAAATGGGCCTAATGCATTCAGATGGTTTTATTACTCACTGCTTTTTTACATTAGGTTTCACTCAGACGGAGTCGCGGGCGCCGCTAGTAATATAATAAATTAATGTATGTGAAAAGCACAACCTTCCATCAGTTCCTTAATATATTATCACAGGTGTAAATTATTATGAAGCCCATATACATATATTAGAAGAATAAATGTTTTAAAATATGTTAACTTTATAACATAAATGATAATAAACCTTGAACTGGCATTATGCCATAAACTCTTATTAGCAATTAAATCAAATAAAATTGCGTAAAAACCAATTACCATTTATATTCCAAATATTGATTCATTTGATATGTTTTATGATAATATGCTACTGTGACATTGGAATACGTTCAATAAGCGTCGGTAATGTACGTAATATAAACACAATGGATTACAGAGCGGGGCCCGTCATGTTCTATCATACGGTTTATTAGTACACAGTCGGACCACTTGGCCAGTGGGTTGAGTACTCACGGTGTAGGGGCTGACTCATGAGCGGGAAGCGATTTTTGTGTTTTTTTTTTTTTTTTTATAAACTCATGTTAATAACTTAAAAATATGATTTTTTAAGTGTATTTTTCAATCGTCTTAAATTTTTTTCATCCATGTATCGCATGTCGCATTACAGCCGGCGCGCGTAGTGGTAAGTGAAAGGCACTAGGCAGAGCAGCGTAGCCAATATGGCTGTGCGCATGGTCTAATTTCAAATAATCTAATGATATAAATAAACATTGTACTCGCTTTTTAACATGCGTCTATCATATGAATAATTGTATTTATTATGTATTTTGTACTCTAATACACAGATTGAAATTAAAAATAAGAGTTCGATATCTTGTCTTCTATTTATTGATTTCCCATTCCTATTTTGCAAATATTAAATTAAAATTAAAAACGTGATTTTAATACCCTAAATCAAATAATTTACCGCAAAAAGTTTCATTTGCCATATGGTTTCATAAAACCACACAATTTTTCTTTCTTTCTTATTTGTTTTTATTCGTTTACCTCAGTACAAATATATGGAATAACTTTTTCTCGTCACTTAGACCACACCGATCGGTATCCACCGACGCACTGCATGCATTTAGGTCCGGTGCACACCTATCTACAAATATTAAGTTATCATATGTGTGTAAACGTCTTCATTGAAGTCGATGAACTTACCAAAATGTAGGCGGACTGTGGTCATATTATCGTCTATGTTTTATGTACAACTGCTGCAATATTGTTCAATATGGAATATTATGTGCGAGGAATGTAGGTGGTGACTTATTCATCGATTTGATAATGATATAACAATAAATATATTTGTTTAATTCTAACTGAAGTTTATCAAAGATATTCGATATTCGTTTGCCTAAATTTATTTATGAGGTTTTAAGCGATAGAAGTATCATGCATATAATTTAAGTAGCTTTCATCATATTGAATGATGTTATGGACTTAAAATTCTCAAGCTTAAAATGATATCAATGTATCCGCGTAAAAAAATTACAAATCTTTTTGTGGTGAGAAATATTATTTAATTAATTTATTACTAAATGTAGTAGTAAAAACTTATCATAGATTCCGTGCGTGTATGTAATGTAGACATAATTTTATAAAAAAATAATTTCAAAGCTTTCTTTCATTCTATACGACAGTGCCCTGTCGTTAAATGTAACTAACAGTGCAGATTTTCATACCACATTAGTAACCTATCGTTCTACGTAAGGACAGATCCAGGATTTATTCCTGGAAGGGACGCAAGTACCGGATAAGTAGAGAGTGTTGCCTTTAGTCTTTGGGATGAATTCTTTAAAACAACAATAATTATAAAAATACTTGTAAATCTTGTATTAAAATTTAATAAAACAAATTACATGAGTTGTATGTTTCCTGCAGAATACATGTAATTCTTCTTCAGTATTCATCATTGGAGTAATGTCTTAATTGATAATTATTAAGGTCAGTCAATTTCAATTATCTTCTCCTATACTGTTGTGAATATATCTTTCCAATCGGCGGAAAATACAGAATAATCGATCGGCACTGCTTATTGTCACATTAAATATGCAAAAAAGGTGATATAGAGTTGTTATGTTTGGCATCTATCTTTGGTTTTATTTGTTGATTTTGAGGTCATCTTTACGTAGCCATGGTTGCTTTCGCTTTGGTATTTGAAATACAATGAAGTGATGTTGCTGAGTTAATATATAAAGAATTAAATTATTATAATTATATTAATTCTGATTAATTTATGTAATGGTGAATCAGATAAAATATCCAGCGCCCATTATTCATATGAAACGTGCGTAGATCTTGTAATAAAATTGGTATACATTTTAAATGGTTCGAATTAAAAAACAATGGTATACTTATGTAAATATGGTTAATTTATGTAAAAATATATATGTAACCGGTTCATCGATAAACATTCCATAGTGTTTTAAAACATTATTTTACTATAGATTACAATAAATGTTGAAGAACCACCATTGTAATTGGAACACTAGAAATCTTTATGAGGGACGTTTTATAAAACATGGACGATTTGATCTACTTGCTTGCGTCCTTGTGTATAATATAATAATTAAAATACATACAAAATTAAGGTGAAGAAACGAATGATTAAAACTGTTGGAATATCGATAAAAAGTTGCCAGGACATAACTTTGGCTAGGACTAATGAAGTTCTCGGAATCCGCGTGTACTTACTCATTTATAGTTAACAGTTACTAAAACACTTGACAAATGTTTTCATAGTATCATGATATAAATAGACAGGAAATACGGAACTGGATTTGTCGATGTTTCAAATTGTGAACGCAATATATTTTTTTCAGAATTGGTATTGACCCAAAACTCGGACATATTTATACTGACAGTTTTTTTGCACTAGATCATCACGCTATGTTGCTTTCAGGTTTTACAGATTTTTTGTTAATTCAATTATAAATTTGTAGATATGATGTCCGCTTTACGCTTACATATTGTACCACAATTGGGAATTATTTCAAGTCATCGTTGTTTTTGGAGCACTGCACATTTCATTTATATAATTATCTATTTTTTCTTTTTCTAATTGGGTTTGGTTGGCAGTCAGCTCTTAGTCTTGTTAAATCCTGAGCAAATCTGGAAATTTGACACGAATGATCTACAATTCCGCTTAGTCTTACCAAGTTAAATACGGTAAGGGCATATTAACTCCTACACTTATTTTCTTAAAAAAATATGGATTTAACATTTTTAAATTACTCTACAACAGGTACTGTCGTTTACGAGTTAAGGATTCATGTTATTATTTTAGCGGATCCGGCAGTCGTTGTCCTGCCTTGATAATTAAAGAAATCCCTAAAATTGAACCCCAGCGTCACCTACCGGGTTGAATTGTGAATCTAAAGCAATGTTGAATCCATCTGACCGCTCACAATTTTTTTATCACAATCTGTTCAGTCGTTTAGGTGAAGTTTACATCCACATGGACGGAAGAATTACATATATAACTAGCTGTGCTCGCGACTTCGTCCACAGAAAGCCACATGTATAAAACAGTGGCTAATTAAGTCATCTGAATGTATTAAGTCTGGTTATCTACTTTTCTCTCGTACTTAAGTCGCGCCGTCATTAAAAGTACAATTTTTGATAGACTGAACCAATTTCAATGAAACAAAGACTAAATGTTACTAGAAGATATGCTTTATGATTTTCTTGAAGAGGTTTTATCGTGAACGCAGTATTTTAGCAGTAATGCGTTTTCATACAAACAGACATTTGTAACCATGATTGAAATGTATTTTATTACTTATTTCTAGACACGTGCAACGATTTTTTTTACAAAAATCTAAAATGTACAGACACCTTAGATTTACATCTATCTATCTATCTATCTATACTATAATAAAACTGTAACAAAGCCAAATCTGTACATTAAATATTTTTTGAAAATTTTGATCGGGATACACTTTGTTATCGATATAGAAGCCAAAAATAATCCTTTCACAATTTTTGTCTATCTGTCTTTCTGACCCTGTGAACACGCATCACGCTGAAAGTATTGAACCGATTTTAACGAAAACTTGACACAGTAATAACTAATATTACAAGGTTACATTTTGGATACCTTTTGTCCCATAAAACGCAAAGGGTTCTCCAGGATAACGAAAGACAAAAAATTGTAGTTAATGTAACTACGGGTGGGAGGACACAACTATAGTGTCCGACTGGATCGCGACCACCATACACGTGGTGTAACACCCGCCATAGTGGCACGCCTCGGCGTGCCGCGTTCCGGGATCAGCCTGTGTATATCCAGTTACTGAGAGGCTATCGTGGTAGTAGAATCTGTAGGGAGAATCCGTTAGGGTATATTGTTGGGGGGGATACACTGATCGGTCGGCCAGGGAGACCCGTAGAAACGGTTTTTCCGCTGGCCGCCCGCGGTATAGTACAGGGGCCCAATCATGACTAACCACCATGAGAGGCTGCCCCACCATGCCGCGCATAATCTCGGGTAGGATTGTCGTGCCGGTTGGTGACCGGATTTTGGGGTCCCGGCGGCCTATCCCGGGGGGGTACGGGGGCCCTTCCGTCCGGCTGATCAGTTCGATCCCCCTTTAACTTTAGCCGATGATTCAACCTGCTCCTACAGAAACGAAAGCTTCTCCATCTTCACGTCTCTCTCTTTCCTTCCTAGTATATTACTAAATCTTACATGCCAGTACACAAAAAAATTGCAGGTAAAACAGCGGTGCACAACCCCACCACCGCTTTTTCCATGGAGTTCACTAACATCCGTGGACTTCATGCCAATCTTAATGCGGTCCACCAACACCTCGAGACCGTCCGGCCTGCAATTCTTTTCCTAACGGAGACACAGATCCGCCGTCCAGCCGACTCTTCTTATTTGCACTTCCCCGGATATTTGCTCGAGGAAAATTTTCAGGCAAAAGCTGGGGTATGTGCCTATCTTCGGTCAGATGTGTGTTGTCGCCGTCTGCGCTGCATGGAGGACCCTTCTTTTTCTGTTCTTTGGGTACACGTAGACCTTGGTACTCAAAGCCGTATTTACGTGTGCTTATACAGATCCCATAACGGGGATAATGACACTACTCGGCTATTTGATTATCTTAGCAGGGCAACAGATGATGTTCAGGCGCAATTTCCGACTGCGGAGGTGGTAGTCTTGGGGGACTTTAATGCACACCACGAATTGTGGTTGGGTTCCTCCAAGACTGACCATGCAGGACGAACCGCCCATGCATTCGCTCTATGTCATGACCTAAAACAATTAGTATTCCAGCCTACCCGGATCCCGGACATTATAGGTCATGCGCCCACTCTGCTCGACCTTATGCTGACGAGCCATCCAACAGGATATAATGTTTCAGTTGTTGCCCCTTTGGGCACATCGGACCACTGCCTGGTTGTGACATCTGTGCCACGCGCTCTGCCTCCATCTAGTGATAGAATTAAGCGCAAAGTCTGGCACTACTCGTCTGCAGATTGGGACGGAATGCGAGATTATTTTGCATCCATCCCTTGGCGGCAGCGCTACTTTGATGGTAAGGATCCTTCCGTGATAGCCGAAGGGATTGCTGACGAGATACGAGTTGGAATGGAGTACTACATTCCATCATCTGAAATCGTTAGTAATCGGTACGGACGCCCCTGGTTCAATCACGAGTGTGCTGACGCTGTTACTCGCAAGCAGGCCACATATCGTGCTTGGATCAAGGGTCGCGCTAAAAAGGATCCCAACATCAATAACCTCAAAGCAGCTTATAACAGTGCCACCAAGTCATGTAAAAGGGCCTATATCAGAGCTGAAGCCCAACGAGTCTCCCGTATTGGCCAGAAACTCGTAGATCATCCGACTAACAGTCGAGCCTACTGGAAGTTGGCCAGATCAGTACAGGCGAATTTCTGCCAATCATCCCTGCCACCACTGAGGTACACAGATGGATCACTTGCCCACGACCCACTTGAGAAAGCTAATTTATTAGCTAACATCTTCGCGGCTAATTCTCGACTTGATGATTGCAGCACCCTACCCCCAGTTATACCAAGAACCGAGTTCACAATGCCAGATATCCGTATACGGCAAAGTGACGTGCGAAAAGAGCTGCTTTCACTTGATGTTCGAAAAGCCAGTGGTCCTGATGGCATCCCACTTGTTGTCCTTAAGAAGTGTGCAGCCGAGTTGTCCCCAACACTAACACGTTTATACCGCTTATCCTATCGCTCTGGTGTTGTGCCCCACGTTTGGAAGGAGACCAATGTGCAACCAGTTCCCAAAAAAGGGGACCGTTCAGACCCCAACAACTATCGCCCAATCGCTATCACCTCAGTGTTATGCAAGGTCATGGAACGGATCATAAATACACAACTTATCCGGTACCTAGAAGAGCATTCTTTAGTTAATGATCGGCAATATGGCTTTCGTCCGAAACGATCAACGGGTGATCTTTTAGCGTACATGCTGCATCGCTGGGGGGAGACGATTGATAAACGTGGCGAAGCCGTAGCAATTAGCCTCGACATAGCAAAGGCGTTTGATAGGGTTTGGCACCGAGGTCTTCTATCCAAACTTGAGGCATACGGTCTCCACGACAACTTGTGTAGATGGATCTCCAGCTTTCTACATGAACGCAGAATACGTGTCCTCGTTGATGGACACAGCTCGCAGTTCATGTTAGTTAATGCAGGAGTTCCTCAGGGCTCTGTACTTTCCCCAACCCTGTTTCTAATGCATATTAATGATATGTTAGCCTCTGGTTGCATTCATTGTTATGCAGACGACAGCACGGTTCATGGTGGATTTTGCAGTAGACCCACGGCTAGTCGTGGTGAAACTGACAGAATGCGGGCTGATCTTGTCACTGAGCTCAACCAGTCCTTGGAACTCGTATCTCTATGGGGAACAAGTAACTTGGTTGAGTTTAATGCCAAGAAAACACAGGTTTGCGTGTTTTCCTGTAAAAAATCCCCTTTTTCTCCTATTCTCACTCTTCAGAACGACTTTCTTGCAAAACGTGACAACTTAAGCATCCTAGGTATCAATATCCGCTGCGATCTTAACCTCAGGGACCACATAGGGAGTGTTATCTCTAATACATCTAAGAGATTGGGCATCCTTAATAAAGTGCGACGGTTTTTCACGCCCGGCCAGCTATACCTCCTCTATAAGGCACAGGTTAGGCCGTGCATGGAATACTGTTCGCATCTCTGGGATGGTTCTGCTCAATACCTCCTTGATGCACTAGACAGGTTGCAGCGACGGGCTGTCCGTATTGTGAATGATGCAGACGTTACTAACAACCTTGAACCGCTTCAGTTGCGAAGAGACATAGCCTCACTGAGCGTCTTTTATCGTCTGTATCATGGTGAATGTTCTGAAGAGCTGTTTGACCTCATTCCATCTTCTCCTTTCCACTATAGAACTACACGGGCGGGTACGCGTCTCCACAGTTTCACAGTAGCAACCATCCCGGCAAGAACGAAGAAGTTCGAAAGCTCCTATTTTTGTCGTACTGTGAAGATGTGGAATCGTCTCCCAGCCAGTGTGTTCCCTTCCTCTTATGACATGGGGTCCTTCAAACGAGGCGTGAAGAAGCACTTTTGCAGGTCGCCATGATAGCGATGACTGCCATTGCTATTTAACATTGACAGTCGCCGCTGTTTATAGACTGTACTGTACTTTCCATCAGGTACAGTGCAGTCATTTTGCTGAACCAGTTTTTAAAAAAAAAAAAAAAAAACTAGACTTTTTTGTGACAACTTAGTACAAGAGCCAGCAACGTTGGAAGAACGAGAATTTTAGAAAAGCTGGTTCTTTAACATGAAGATACATTATGCCCTTCCAAACAGGATTCAGGATACCTGGTAGCCGGTTAACGTTGTGTTTTTTTAATGAGCATCACACCTTTATAGGTGAAAATTTTTACCGGGTTTTAGGTTTTTAACCGACTTCGAAAAAGGAGGAGGTTACTACGTTCGGTTGTATGTATTTTTTTTTTATGTATGTTAATCGATATCTCCTTCAATTATGAACCGATTTTAATGACGTTTTTTTTTATTTGAATTGGTTATATTCAGAGGTGGTCCCATTTAAATTTCAAGAAAATATTCAACCCCTAAGGGGATGAAATATCGTTTATTTGATTTTCACCAACTTCGTCTTTACGTATTTTCGTGAAATTGGAACCGATTTGTCAGAGTAGATAGGTAGAGCCTATAGAGCAGAGCACGGATGCCATCGTCCTCCATTTGTATGTATTTTCACAACACGACTGGCACTATGAAATGAAACAACGACTTCTTCGATTCTTGTTCTTTTTAATAATGCTTTTACAATAATCTCAGAGACAATGCTCTCAGAGACAACAATTATCACTTAGCGACAATAACGATAGATCTCACGAACTCGAAACAATAATGAATAATGAATCTTGCACAACCTCGTACAAGCACTTATAAAGGAATCATCTTCCTTCACCTACCGATAACCCAAGTGAAGGATGTCTTAGTTTAACGAAGTACTTAATTACGATTTTGTACATAGTTACACTTTATGTTCGCTAATAATTCTAATTATAAATAAATAACGATTTTAACATCATACATTGAATTATTACGTTATCATTAATTATCTTAAAATAATTGCCATAAAACTCATTTTAGATCGACAATTATTCTAGTAATTACAAAGTAATACTAATAACATAGTACAATGCCAATATATTTTAATTACTTACATTGTTATTCATTTTAAATAGTAACTTTACTATTCTATCTCGACTGCACATAGACTGTATTTCCGGTTTTAATAAATAATAAAAGGTTCCAAATGTTACTTAAATCTAGAATATTTCTATTACAATTTCACAAGTCCGATTTAATTATCGTGACACTAATTTAGGTCTGCTTTAAAACAAGAATCAAATCAAGTTAGAAATGTTATCGTACGACGCACATTTTCTTAAGATGGTGTCACGCGTCGAGTGTGGCGTGACACCGGTTTATTAAGTGACTTCTATCAGTGCTTATGTGAATAAACATGTAGAATTCTTAGAAGTTATGAACAGTTTAATCTAGCCTAAAATTGTCAGTATTGATTAACATAGAAAATAATAGATGGCGCTGTTAGCAAACGCCTATGATAATCCGAATCTTCGTAAGATTCTGTTATGAAACATACGTTACTATTTACGTATTAATTCCGACTGCTGAATGCTCCGACTGCTGGATGCTCCCACTATGACAGATTTATTATACCCGTTAGAAACCAGATATGCTTATGTTCACTAAAAATGGAAAAATAAAAAAATTTTACCAAAAAAATAAACCGCCTTTGATGTGAAAAACTAATGAAGTACTAGAAAGCGAAAAATAAACTGAATTATTAAATTAACCAAATTAAATAAATAAAAAAAATTTACCAAAAAAATAAACCGCCTTCGATGTGGAAAACTAATGAAGCACTAAAAAGCGAAAAATAACTGAATTATTAAATTAACCAAATTAAATAAAAAATATTGATATTCGCGCTACCTAATAATATATTTGAAGTCGATGCCAACCTAAATTCATATCATCTATATACAAAGTTTTGGTCCACTCTCGTGTCCCATGATGTATATCTGTATAGGTAGTATACATATTTTATTACCTGCAACAAATTTGAAATATAGGTTGGCATCGACTTCAAATATATTATTAGGTAGCGCGAATATCAATATTTTTTATTTAATTTGGTTAATTTAATAATTCAGTTATTTTTCGCTTTTTAGTGCTTCATTAGTTTTTCACATCGAAGGCGGTTTATTTTTTTGGTAAAATTTTTTTATTAAGATTTTTGACGTTTGAAAATAAAATTGGAACCGGTAATAACCTATTTGGTGCAGACGAAAGTTGCACGGGTCAGCTAGTCACAAATAAAATCAAATGTATTATAATTATCAATATTTTTTATTCGTCAGTAATAATATTCATTTCACCCCTCGACTGTATTTTTTTATGTACAGATCTCAAAATGGCGGATCATGTTTTAAAATATCTAGCTAATCATTACATAGTATAAAACAAAGTCCCCTACCGCGTCTGTCTGTCTGTCTGTTTACGATAAACTCAAAAACTACCGAACGGATTTTCATGCGGTTTTCACCAGTGGATAGAGTGATTGATGAGGAACGTTTTAGTATATAATTTGTCAAGTATTTTTTCATAATTAGGGCGGGACAACGTCTGCCGGGCTCTCTAGTTTATATATAATTATAATTCTACATTACATAAATTATTATTGTTCAAGTTTTTCAAATTTTATAACAAATACGTTATTGTTTTAAAACTTATGCTGTCAACAGTCTGTTGATATTATAAGGTATACGTTCTATTATATAGAGCTTAAAACCCTTATGGTTTTGAACAGTCCAAGAGTAAAATTGGACGATAAACCTGTTTTATACTTCTTACTAGCCAATCGCTCTACGCGTCGCTAGTGATAAACTATTTGCATGGTGCCATCGATAAGATATCTATAACAGTTGGTCCCATAGTTTTCTGTCAACAAACTAATTTAATACCATCTGTTCGAGACTGACGAAACTTACAATTAATAACAACAATAAACATTGACAATCATTAAATTTGTTATTAAAAAATATTGAGGCCATTAGTCGACATATAAATTATCCTATGTCTCAAGTTGGATCATACACTTTCATGAAGACCGGTTGAATAGTTTCGGAGTTCATCGTGGACAAACATCATGCCACTGAATTTTGGTATATTGAGATTAATAAATTAGTAGACATATATTGACAAAATAGATCTGTGTATGACGGTACTCTCTGTGCCTGAGAATCGCGTGCTTCGAGATGGTAATTTTGGCTAGACCACCGAGGTACTGCGCACGCTCGCTTGCACGCTCCTCTATTGAGAGACGCGCCGACAAAATGATACAGACGTTTCCTTGATAAACCGAGCTATTATTGTCTCATTTACTTTGTACTCTGCCACAGATTTAACTTTTTCTATCGTATTAAAACAATTAACTGAAGATAATCCTAAAATAGTGGCAATCACGTAAAGATTTACAATCTATCGGCAAGTAAGTCTTCTCGCAGTTGTATACACTCTGACTAATTCGGAAACCTGATAATCAGCAGTATCAGCACTATATGTACCGTGGCAGTGATCCAGACCGTCTCCCTGATTACAGACTAGATACACACTAACTGATAATCGTTTAATGAATTGAGGCTGAAGTGGCCAATGAGGATTTTAGAATGATAAATATGAAAGTAATAGTTTTATTAGAAAACTGTACAGCTCGTATGCTGGTCAAAGTTTTCGAAGCATTAAAGCTGGGAAATGTTCTTGTAGTTATCACCTCAGTAAGAAAATATAAAACTGTAGACTTTACACCATTCAAATCACAAATACGTCGTAGCGTTGATAATATTAAAATCTGTATATTTTAATTCGTATATGATTAATAATAATATTTTGTAATGTGCCTAAATTAACTTAGGGAACAGACTGCTTGCATGTTGTGTATTAAAAAGTGAAATGCAAATCTAATCATAGTAAACCTTTATAAATTTAACAGGTATTTAAAAATGGTCACTTATTGTTGTCTCCTGAAAAATTACGCACTGATGTAATTTAAAAGATCAAGATACATTCATTTAAAGGTTAATGTAGTTCTACTTGTATTGTGCCTTCGTTAAGTCTAATTCAGTATCTGGATCCAATTATAATGGAGGCGTCGGACCTCACACACGGTTAATTAACGATAAATAAAAATAAATACGCTAAAGCTCGGTGTACGCCGGCGTCGATAACGCACCGTCCGATACCGTGTACCGCCCGCGCCGCGTTTCGTCCGTGCGTTCCTCCCCTAATGAAGCTATGCAAATCGTGTGTGCCCACGCATCCAAGCAGACGGTAGGTTTGTGTGATTTGTGTGACGTAATTGATACCCTATTTTTTACGCTTTTCTGTAATGAATAAAAATATTTTAATATAATTTCCAATTATTTATCTCAATTTTATGTTCTGATCAACAATACCTCGTGGTTTTTAGGTAATCTCTTGACCGTTGTGTAGGAAGCTGATATAGGTATTCATAGTTTGGCTCGTCGTAAGCCACCCCACGCAGTAACACTTGATCCGCCAACAATGTTACTTTGTTCCCGCTTACCATACTTCCTAGCCTACATTTTGTTCAGTAATTGCTTCACACCTAAGCGTCGTAGCGTGATGTCAAAGAGTTCATAATCTTCCTCAATAAATGGGCTATAAAATGTAAAAAAAAAATTAAATCTTTAACTTCAGCGATTAGCGCGATCAAATAAACATAAAACACAAACATTAATTAACAAATAATAAATAAAGATTAAAAGGAATCACAGTTTTGAAGGGTTTTCGGAAGCTTTGGTCGTGAGGAACACTGACGTCATAAAGTCGTAATAGCTCGCTTTACTTGTGCATAACATAACAGTAGGCATTAGTGAGTCATATAACTACACTAATATATTTGTGTACACAACTGACTAGAATAAATATTATTTTATGGAAAAGTATCAAATAAATTAATGAGTTGTCTAAAATAAAAGTGTTTTTTTATTACCTAGTCTTGCCATAAATACTGAAACAAAAAAAAAATCTACTGCAAATAACATTTATTACTTTTACAGTGTGTTAGTGTAATACATAAATATAAAACGATTTAAAATATAAAAGCTTATTCGAAATGGTCTCGATTGCCTGCAATACAGTCCTTTAAACGTTGAGGCCAGTTATCAATAGAAGCACGCACTCTTTCCATGGGAAAATTCTTCACTACCAATCGTACGGATTGTTTTAGGGACTCCAAATTATCATGGCGTTTAGAGCAAGCCGTACTCTCTAAAACTGACCATAAATTATAATCCAGCGGATTAAGATAGGGTCTAGACGACGGCGTGTCTTCAGCTCTCATGAAGTCCGAAACGTTCGTTTCCAACCAAGACTGCATAGACCAAGCTTTATGACCCGGCGCCGAGTCTTGCTGAAAGGACCACTCTTGGTTATTGAGCATGGTGTTTTAAGGGGCTTCACTACCTTCTGAAGAATGGTATCTTGATACACTTGTGCCAATATTTTGATACCTTTCTCACAAAAGTATGGCTCAGTCACTCCTTCATATAGCTATGAAGCCATCAAACCATCACTGAAGTCGGATAGTGCCCACATTGCACTCAGTCGACTAATTGGGAAGCTTCCTTAGAGCTTTGAGCATAAATACGGTCATTTTGTTTGTTAAAATGTTGCTCAATTGTAAACATTTTCTCATCTGTAAACAAAATTTTTCTGTGACTTCCGTTTGCGTACTGCTTCAGTAGTTGTTTCAATTTTACCACCCTAATCTTTTTTAAATTATCAGTTAAGAAATGACCAGTACGTCTCTTATAGGCTGCAAGTCCTAAGTCATCTTTTAAAATACGCGACATGGTTCTAGGTGCTATCTTCATCTCCCGAGATAAAATCTTTTGCTTTCGAACAGGATTTCTTCGAATTCTTTCCCTTACTGCTTTGACCACCTCTTTCGTACGAACACTACGTGGACGGCCAGATCATTTTCTGGCACAAACAGAGGAGGCTTCATTGTACCTATTAATAGCCCGGTACACAAACATTTTACCAATACCAAGCGTGTGGAGAGTTTTAAATATTGCATTTGGCTCTATACCTACTTTGTGTAATGCAATCACAGCGATTCGGTTCTCTTTATCACCCCACTCCATTTTAATATCGCAAAATATTGTACAATGTATTGGCGCCAAAATGAGAAAATTCAATGAATAATCATATAAAAATGACAGATTCCAAATTCAAATGTAATATTTTGTTTATTTTTAATTGTAAAAGTATTTATGGCCACACTAAGTATATGTTTACATATTAACACCGTAATTGCGGCCAAAATAGTAAAGTCAATTTTTAATAAACTAGCGATAAAAATTCACATACCTTGTTATTATATCGAATTCACTGGTCTTGTACGCAAAAACGAACTATATACTACATAAATTCAAATGCCGTGAGAATATCGCAATACAAACTCATGAATTAAAAATTTTGAAGTAATGAGGCATCAAGTTTCCGCTACAAAGCATATACGTAGTTGCAAAAATGTTCAGTAATCATCGAAAGAATCGGGATAGGGTTAGCCATATCATGTCGGATCTGTCGATAGCATTTCTCTGTGACAACGACACGTGACGTGCGCTCAGTATCGATAGTCGTTCGTATCGATACCGTCGACGTCTACACTAGAGCAGGTACGATGTCGATATCGGATAACGTCTGAGATAAGTTCGGATTCTTATTTTCGTGATAGGCTTTAGATCTCATAGATTTCGGTGACATGTTGTGAATAGAAATATCTGTATTTCTTATTTCATGAAATTTTACCATTGCTATATTCGGTGCGTCATGAGACTTTTACATAATGAGAGTAAATTACAAGTTCAAATTATTTTTGAATGATCAGGTCTGTACCTATTCGGTTCTGACAGGAAGTTTTAATATTTAGTTTTTTGTATTTACAACGGTCGTAAACAGGATATGATCTGAATGGTAGTACGTGTAACATTGCATTGTCTCAAAACCGATATACTGATACAAGTTAAAAGCGTAGCTTACCTTACTTGTATAGCAAGTAACAAGTACTCGAAGTAGAGTTTCAACGAGATGAATATTAAGTATTTCCAAATACAGTTAATTAAGACGAATTTCTCTACGGCTTTAGATCCATTCCTGTTTCCTGATGAAATAGACGAGGTTCAATGAAAACCGTAGTGAAAACGTAAAAACACGTTTTCCTTGCAATGTACAGTCACCGCGCAATGGACGTATACGTGATATTTTAGCACAAATAGCGAACTTGATGCTAAGGATTGGTTGCCTGGAGTTGGTTTTTAATAAATCTCATGAGGTTGTCGTGAATCAATTTACCTTTGTTTGAGTTTAAACAGTGGACAAAAGTAAACAAACTTCGTGCAATAGTGACCAAGATACCTGGCAATTATATAATAAGGTTCTGACGTCACTGATTATCTCGGCGTAAGTTATAAGCAGGTGTAAAGATTGCCATTGTTCAGATTTTCATGGTGGTCACCGTTCATATTTAACAGATTAGTATGTGGTATCTTAATTATTTTACTTTTTTATGCAGTATGCTGGGTAGCATTTTTGACAAAATATATAGAAAAGACACAAGAGTCGATATGACTACATACAAGAAAGATGATTAATGTACTTAGTGTAATTTTTAATTTAGTGTTGGTAATTCGCCAGATTTCTAGCACAGAACTTCCGACCATAAAGAGTCAGGCTTGTTGGATGATTATATACGATAGGTATTCGATATCCAATCAAATGTTATTAGATTAGCTGCGGACTATTCATCAACTATTATATATTTCAATTTTCAAATAAAAAATAAATTGTTCTCTTGTTCTTCTTTGTATTCCTCGTTTGCAAGTAATACAAGAAGCATTCAATTATTTTTTATGAACTCAATTACTAATAATAATTTAACCTGACCATGCCTGATGATTCTAGATATAAACACTGCAAATGAGGAGTAAAACTAAACGATCGGCGAGTGAACATCTTTAGATGTTATCTGAATCTAAAATACGATAATGTGAAAACGTTGAGACTTAATCATAACTTAAGCATTAATGTCGGCCGGGGAACCAGCGCGATTGGACGGACCGACGCACTGACATTATATGATAATAAAAACTTTATAGTCGCCGGTCAACATTGGTAACGACGGATTCACATCGGCGGGTGACTACGGACTGTGATGCTAAAAGTTTGCGGAGCCCTCTACTTATGTTGAATATCAGAATGCATTAAGGAAGGAATAGAATATTAATGTGCAACATCTATAACAGCGGTTCAGGCCGACTGTTGGTGTGAAATTAAATAAAATATTTGTGATTTTAATTTTGAAAAACAACATTAGATACGTCGTCGTGCTGCACTACACTTGGGCATCTGACCGTAAATATTTCGTGTAAAACAAAACCCAATTAAAATAAAGGAAGGAATTATCTCTTGCACAACCTACAATCAAACATAATTCATAACTCATTGGTATAGGTTTTTTTAAATATCAATAGTGTATATAATTCTTCAAACCTGTGATAGTATACATAAGACTCGAGCTTTAACATTCGTCATATTATTATAACAATGACAATGTTTTTATGAAACCCAAGAATTATTATAAATATTTATGGCGTATTTATAACAGTTTTTATACAAATTAACATATTTATACATAAATAGTGCAAGGACTAATGTTTTACGTTACAAATATAACTTATGTAGTCGCATCATTTATAGGTAATTTTAGCTTTAAAAGCATATTATTTGTAGAGACAAATGGTTAAGTAGTATACAGACGCTCTACCCTTTTCTTATTTGCAGATATGTGGGTATGAAGACATGCAAAAGGTTTGGAATATGTGTCTTTGACACGTTTAATTTTACACCATTTTGTCGCATTATCAGAACCGCGGCCGGTGCTGTGTCCCGTACAGTTAATACCAATTCGATTGTAATAAAATCTCAAGGAATTTCGTATTAATGCAGCTGTTAAGGACCCTACTGGTTTGAGTTGAGAAGAGTAAAAAGTATAGGTTCCATCAACTGTCGTTCATTCTGAGAAATACTTGTAGAGTTGGTAACAGGAATAAGGTGTTATGATCATCACATTAGGTGTATATTTTTGCATTATTTATATTTCGACGTTTTATTGAATGGTGTTACAAGTATTTTTGAGTATAAGGGCTTTCGCTTACTGAAAAAAAAACAAATGTACTTAAATTTATAAGAGATTTGTTCTTGGAAACTTTTTTGTAGATACAGTGCTTTAATTTTTTATTCATGAACTTGAGAAAATTACTTATATCTTCTGTACCTTCAGTAAATATTTACGTGTTATTATTTTTTTATAGTAGAGAAGCTAGTTTGTAATTATATAAAAATGTAGATTTCGAATCATATAAAAATATCCGTTGAAAGTTTTTGTACATGCATACATTTGGTTAGATTGTTTTATAATACTTACATATCAGTTTAGACAATAGACAGATCGAATATATGAAAAATGTGAAAGAAAAACCGTTGTCAGTGGCAAATATTACAGCGACGCAAACGAAAGAAAGTAGAAATGTTTGATGACCTTTCTAACTTCACTTAATCTTTTATTCTCCTGCCACGTATCCCATTAGTGGGATATTAATAGATTAGTATAATTAATATTACGAGTACATTCCGGTTGTTATACTAATACGAAATGCTTCGCAATGAGAGAGTATTTTATATCATTGATGTGGTGCAGACAATCCGGTCTAGTTCAGGCATTAATATTATAACACAGGATACAAAGTGCAACAGTTTAGTTTACTTAGCTCTAGTATGAAATTTATGATGTTCATATCATTTTTTTTTATTTTGTAGACACTTGGTTCGCGCCTTTTTTCTGCTTTCGTATATTTTATTAATCATGTTAAATATCATTTTAAATGGTAGCAACTATAATTATTGTTTGACTTAACTATGATACTTCGGATTTTTATTGCGATTATTGCCTTTATGGCGGTTTCACTATCATGGTTTATAGTCATTTTTAAATTATAATCTACAAAGTCCCGCGACGGAGCGTCCACGACCCGATGGATGAACCTACTAATTGCGTCGTCAGTTACGTCGCTATAGTAGACACAGATGTTGGTGTGTAGATCTCATGTTGCTACTATAGCATGTGGATCTACATCCTTCTGCCTTTTGTTTTCGTTTTCGTATCGTATTTCGAGTGCATTAAGAATATACTATCTCATTCTCTCACAACGTAAAACCTATGTAAACGTTTATAGCTATCTATTTTTCGTTACACATTTTAGTTTCATAAATCGTTTCATAAATTCACACCGTCCCAAGAAAAGTTTCACCACAAAACTTAATACATTAGTGACATCGATTGTATAAATCTTTTTTTTTCGATCTGACTACGCTATTGACCTAGTAAGGTAGCAAGCAACAGCTTTACCAGACTACTTCAGAGTGTATAAATCATTAAAGGAGAAATCAACAACAGTGTTTAAATGGAATGAAAAAGCGCACCGGCGGCGGCGACGCTTCGATTGTATTGAGTGTCGATCGTTTTTTCTAGAACAATTTGCGCGCGCTTTACGAAAAGTACAGACGTAGCCCGCTGTCAAGACCGCGCTGTCTTCAGATAAAGACAACAACGGTACCGGGGCCCGCTTTCAGAGAATGCGTCGTGTTTTGGATTGAGAACCGCTTTACTAGTCCAGGAGATTGGGAGCCGAACAAATTTTTCATCGATTGTATTTTGCACGTTTACTGTAACGCGACTATCGCTAAGATATTGTCTTATTAATTTTGTTTAAATTAAAGCACTGTGTAGAGTCCGAACAGCGTTTACCAGTGAAAGATCGGCAATCCGTCGCCGTTAGACGATGTTTTTTTTTTATTTTCGAACTGTCTACGCTATTGCCCTGACGGACCTTCACAGCTTCAAGCATAGAATAACAAAGCTGTGATCGTTCTGTGTGAAGAGTAAGCAGTTCCATAATTGGCTTCAACGAATTACTAAGGCCCTTCGCCGCTTGGCAACATACTCACTTACAAGACTGCTGGATGTACATCAATTGATCCCGAATCTTAACAAACTGAATTCACCATATATTCGTTGTGACCCAAGTTTTTAAATACATTTTAGGTTTTAGCGTTTGACCACAATCCCATCTGATGTTAAATGACGATGTGATCTAAGGGTAAAAACGCTAAACTGAAAGGCCTGACTGTCAAATGCAGCTGGTGGAACACACCAACAGGTGCTTGGCGACAGATTTTCAACATGAGGGAGGTGGCTAACCAAGCGGACTTAGAAAAAGTCCTCCAACCATGCTATGGTTTCATTATGATGTTTTCCTTCACCGAAAGCAGCGACTGGGATTCGAACCTACGTCCATTGACGCGAGTCCGAACACGCTATAAAAAAAACAAGCATCTCATACTGATTGTGGAACACAAAACGTTTAAGCGTGTCTTTGAGCGAATGCTACACCTAGTAGGGGGCAAGTTCCAGACGGAGAACTAACAAAATTTGAAGGGATTTATTTAGGCTATCTCCTATTCATGGCTTTACGTCGTATAACTATGTTTGTTTATAAATACCGTAGTAATTTAAAACTCAGACTCCTCGAGTAGAAGTGAAGCGCGACTACGCCCTCCGCCCGGATATGAAGATACGGTATGGAAAAACAACGCAGTCCTCCGCCCGCCCGAGTTGTGTCCTCTTGCAGTTTTTGTTTCGTTGTGTTTATCACCTTTTGTTTTTCGCTGACTTCTCTATCGATTCACGTGCTGTTATGTTTGTTGATAATAAATCTGATGAATCTTTTCATATTTAATGATATTCTGCGAAATAAAATTTTCTGAAGGGAATACAGTAAGAGTGTATGAAACCGCTGAATTTTCTGTCTAATACTATTCACTAAATCGTTTGCGATGGTGATTAAAGTTATGGCTATACTTTTAAATGTTACAATGAAATCAGAACATTTCTTTATTGGGTGGGGAGGTCCTTGATTTGCTTGTTTTTGATGGCACCAGGGGATTGGGGTCCGGGTGGTGATTACGTCAGCAATATTTATTTATTTAACCAGAATAGATTTTAAAATACTTATATAAATGTTTACGTACGCATAGGGGGGAAGAGCATTGCTTACTTTTGTTAACCAGAGGGGAGGGGGCGGTCAGAAATTACAAAAATTCTGCTTACGTCATATTTGAAAGAGCCCCATATCTATTTTTTTATCTAATTACAATTATTCTTCTGAGCTATATTACATACATTGCACTTAAAATTTATATTTGTGATTATGTGATCGAGGTTAGCCAATCAAAACAGATCAATTTCCTTTCTTAGACTTGTAATTAAACCGCAGACTAGTTGACATGAGCTCATTTGTACACATGAAATACTGTATGCCTATACTTGATGGATTGTAAAGAATAAATTTGGCACGTATCTACTCTTTGATTTGAATAATTCGATGCAGAAACGATTCTGCCCTTTACATTTTTATCATATCCACATACGTTTTTAATTCTTCAAACGAAACAGTTTTACGCTACTAACATAGCCAAAGGCAGCTGCTGTTCGGACATTTAATTAGAATACACGTAAAGAATATCGTTTAAAAGTTTTATGAATAACGTATTGCAAATGCCAACGTCGTACGGTTAGGAAGTTGTGTGTTTTATTACATGCACTAACTTCTGTTTGTTTTTTACACTTTATTTTACATCGTTTTTTTTATATTTGAAAGTTTGTCAGCTGCGTATAAATTTTTTCTTCATTTCTGTTCCGTATTTTTATTAAGTACCTATGTTATGTAAATCTTTTTCTATAATAGTTTTATCAATTAAATGGAATGTATCTGTCCACTAATTTACCTGAACGCACTCAAAAAGCGGAGTACATTTGAATCTTGCAAATTGGAAACCACTCTAAGCGTAACTGCGTTAAAAACCAATTATAAAGTAGGTGAAAAGTACTATAGAAACCCGTAATAAAACCCAGTGCCAGTGGAGACTGTTATACTTATTAACAAGATCGGCGACTTAAGCCACAAACTCAGCCGAGGTACCCCGAAGAAGAGAATCTTCATGTGCAGTGAGTGGTGGATACATGTCCTCATAATTTAATTTCCTATACAATACCACCAATAAAAGTTCATTTTCAATTGTTATATTTCTACATACATACATATATTGTACCTTTTTATTGTTTGTTAACTACGTTATCATTTATTCTTGTATCTATATATATATATAATTATTCTGTATCTGTGTTTGTCCTCCTAAATGACTGGATCAATTTTGATGATTTTTTTTGTGTCTGTTGAGTGGGTCCCTGAATGGTTTAGATCCATAATTGGAACCGTGAGGTGGCGCTGCGATTTCATTCGCCGATTTTTTGTTATATTCAGGGCAAGGCAGCGTTCGCCAGGCGTACTAGTACTAGTATATAGTAGTACAAAAATAGTTGGTACTTCTGAGTGTTATATCATGTAGAAGTTTGTTATACTACCGTTACACAATAAGTCGCCACGTAGTGGCTTGTAATATATCGAATGATGTACCATTTAAATTGTAGGAGCCTAGACTGACTTGGGCAGCGTAATCATAAATCTCGGAATGTGTAAAATAGACTGTTTAATTTTAACTCCATAAATGGTATTTATACACATAAGAGGTCGTTCAATTGAATTAATGACATATTCTTTCTATTTACAATAAAATCAAACGTTTTAGCCAGTCTGCCAAAGAGGATGACATTCTCGCGAGCTACAAACTTATCACTATAAAATATTTGTATCTTTAGATATTGAAGTGAAACTTCTTTAGATTCGTTGTGATTTCAAAGCGGATGCAACGAAAAAACGACAGGTAAGTGACGTAACAACTTTTCGCGGTATTTTCGTTCGTCGGTTACAAAATTATGGCGGTTATTATTTTCGAACGGATTTTTTATTTACGATGTAGAGTAACTAGATTAAAACGTAAAGAAATTTCATCGTAAGTTTATTATTTTATTGAAGTGAAAAACGACAGGTAAGAGACATAAATACAAACATCTGTAGGATGAAGCCGGCAAAGAATGAGACAGAAATATACATACTATTTTATATTATCGGTCTCTCTTCTTCGTGCCATGCTTCGTAGCATCCCACTCCCGTCTTCTAAGCATAGTCGGCTGTAATTAGTGAGCCAGAGCGAGAGAGCAAATGTCGGTGTGTATGTATATTGCACACTGTTTAATACTTGCTTGTATTTGAGCATTTAACGTGTGTTAGTATATGTGAAAAGTACGTGAGCTAATACTACTGTACACTGTAACGTATGTTAAATACAATATAAAATATCTTTTAAAATTAATCAAAATACTTTCATTTTTAAACAAATAAACAAATATCCTACCCTTGTTATATATATTCATCTCATTCTTTTGTCGATTTACTGAAGTTTCACTTCTATCGTGTGTGAATCGCACACACACCTTTTTTTTGAATAGGAAGAGTATTTAATATCAAGTACACAATATTTAAATTGCTATAACTAAATTGTTTATTTATTTTTAGAAAGTAACAATGGAACAAATATTAACATAGGCGTGCGCAGCCGCGGACACAGCTAGCACATATAATCACTTCTTATAACAGTTTGCATTTACAATTGTTATTTCATTCTTAATCTGATGCATTGAAATACATAAAAAACTTGGTTCTGAAGCTTAGCAAAATATTATCAACGGTCATTAGATGAGGATCCGAGCCTATGACAATGTGAAAACAAAAAGTCACCGAGTTGAGTGCCCTTAGTGGTGTCATATGGCAGCGCGACCAATTGAGATTCATGTCTGTCAAGCAAACGGGTCGCAATGGATGCCCGCGCCCGTGGTGTGTTGATTCATATGCGAGTTAATAAATGTCCATTCGCTCACTCCGTTTGTCATACTTGTATTGATGAGCTTTTTGACTCCAAACGCTCTAGTTCAATGTCTGCGTCGTTGCTTTGTTGACGAATGACGTTAGTTTTCAGTCCTTCGTACTTGTTTTCCTATTTACAACATATTTCCCCTTGTGTTACATTTTATACTACTTAACAACACATCCAAATGATCATAAAATTTGACTTAAGTAACATATTAAAGTAAAAAAATTGTGTGGTTTTAGAAAACCACGATGCAAGTGAAACTTTTTTCGGATCGTTGGCGTATTACTGAAAATTCTGGGAAAATTATTAATTTTAGGATATTAAAATAACTTTTTTAATCTTCGCTATAAATTTGAATCTGCCTATTTAGAGTACGGAATACATGATAAATACGATCATTCAGATGATAGAGACATGTTACAAACTGAGCACAATATTTATTTAAATCATCGAATCATTTTGAAATGAGCTATGGCCGCGGCCATATTGGGCTTGGCTACTTTGCCGAGCGTTTTTCACTTCACCCCTATTGCGCTGCTGTCTGTAATGAAACATGCGATAGATGGACGAAGAAAATATTACAATCATACAAGACATACAATATTTTTAAGTTAATTTAAGCTTTGAGAGTATATATACATAATACACATAACAATAGATAGTGTCACGCGTCTAGTTAGATAATTTTTAGGAACGGAGGTGTTGCCCGCTCGCCTCTTGATCTACAATATGACTCAATTTCAAATAGTTATTCCATTTTGCTAATAATACTTCAATGCGTTTACTCAGTCTAATTTTAAGTATTTTAAAAGCATTTTATACGTATTATAACGTCGCATAAGCCTGTATAATTCACTAAAATAGCAAATTTTCCACCATTGTATGTAAGTTCTTACGTCTTAAATCATTACTTTATGCCTACTTTATCAATTTGGTAGGTCGTAGAGCCACGCTGAAGCTATTATTGGTTTCAGCGTGAATGGGTCGGCTCGCCCGGGGTAATACCACCCTCTCATAGAAAACCGACGTGAAGTAACAGTGCTTGTATTGTTGCGTTTCGTTCGGTCAGTGAGAGTGCCGGAGGCCCACGTCCCCTCCCCTCTCCCCTCCCCTCTCCCACTCCCACCCTTTCCCTCAAACACAGGCTGGCAACGCACTTTCGACTCCCCTGGTGTTGTTAGTGTCTATGGACGATGGTGATCACTTACCATCAGGTGACTCACCGGTTCGTTCGCCTGCTATGACATAAAAAAAAATCATATCTACATATTATTGTTCTTCTATAGATAATACATAAGTATAGTTCCTGTAGGCAATGCAACACATAAACTAATATTTAAGTACTGTATCTACCAAATTATTTAATTGTTTAATAAAGATAGTTAAACCGTGTACTAGTGAATCGGAATTTCTTATAAATTAATCACGAAAGAGCTTTGAAATGTCAACATCGGCTTGGCAATTTGTCCGTCTGTCTGTGTGATTTGTGCGTCGCTACTCGCGCGTATGTATATAATTGGACTCGATAAACGATGTCGCAGATGTCACGGTACGCCCGTGTCATAGATTAGTTGATTAATCTATGGATTATATAGTTTATTTATGCCTAAACTAGATTGGTGAGACGTTTTTATAAATACATCTACTAGGTCAGTTAATTACTGTTCATTACTGCGTCCATATGCACAAACAATTTTACATTTTTTGTTACATCTAATAGACGTAAAAAATGCAATTCAGATTTGTTAAGTACTGTTATTATCAGTAGCCGTTATCTGTTTTTTATTTACATTTTTGACAACCGATCTTCTAAGCCATTACTGCCATTATCGAGTAGGTAATAATATTATTACAAGGTTCTTGTGAACATTTCAATGAACTAACAAGGTGGTGGCCCTCCTGTTAGAACTTTTCAGGAACTTTATGTGGCATCTTAGAATTAATGCTCCGTGGTAATATTTCCCATCCACATCACTTGTGCACAATAACCGAACTATATTACGTAAAACACCACCAATATTGCAGAATATAGTGTCAAGTGAGACATCACCATTATTATTATTACATAGTATAAAACAAAGTCCCCTACTGCGTCTGTCTGTCTGTCTGTTCGTGATAAACTCAAAAACTACTGAACAGATCTTTATGCGGTTTTCACCAGTGGATAAAGTGATTCACGAGGAACGTTTTGGTATATAATTTATCCAGGATTTTTTTTATAATCAGTGCGGGACAACGTCTGCCGTGTCTGCTAGTTATAAAATATAAAATCCACTACATAATATTGGTGGTGTTTTACGTAATATAGTTCGGTTATTGTGCACAAGTGATGTGGATGAGAAATATTATCACGGAGCATGAATTCTAAGATGCCACAAAAAGTTCCTGAAAAGTTCTAACAGGAGGGCCACCACCTTGTTAGTTCATTGAAATGTTCACAAGAATCTTGTAATATTTACATTACACTTGTAACATTACCTACTTGACAATGGCAGTAATAAGCTATTAGAAGATTGGTTGTCAAGAATAAATCTAAAAAAGATACTTACAATTTTTTTAATTTGATTGACATCTTGATGCTTGAATCTCTTTTTAGTCTTTGTTGTTGTTGATTACAATTTTCATTATTATTACGTGAAAATGTGACTGAAGTTGATAACACAGTAAACTTCGAGGGAAGATTGGCTCTGAATAGCTAGTGGAATATACAGTCCTCGTCAAACTTTTTGGCCGTTCCGAACATAGCGGTAAGCTTGGACTTGTGTCTAGTATTGTCAAAAGTTTAATAAAAAACAAAGTTCAACTATTATTATAGGAATCTAAAATTGGCATTAAATTATTCTTATATTTTCTCATTGTTATACATTTAATTTAATACGTATGTGTACCCAAATTTGTGTTTTGCGCAGCTATGTTCAGAACGATTAAAAGTTTGGTAAGGAATGTATACTCGGCATCAGGTTTTCAACTGAAGCTATTCAGATGGGAATTAGAAAAAGCTCTACCACCATGCCACGGATTCTGTACGGTTTTTATAAAAGTTGGTACAGTCTATTGAAAGCATTATTAGTATATAGTTCTCTTCAAAGTGTTCATTCCATTAGATATATTTTAAAAGTCTTAAAATAGAAAGTCATTATGTATCAATAATCTCTGCAATGTGCAGTACTTTCATAATTCTAACATTAGTAATGTATGTCATAGTCGTAATTTGTACAATTTATGTGACATTGCTTGATCGGTTCAGCTGAGTGTCGCTGTCTGTATGCGCCTTTTATGTAGATAAAACATTCTCGATTCGCTTATATTAATGGCTTGGAATGAGTTAGATGCCCAGCGGTATATCTTTTAGCAAGATGTGTTAGTTAAACATTTCCATGTTATTCAAATAAAGGATAGCAGACTTAAAAATTGTATCGAGTTATAATTAGTGTAGGCTTTGAAAATGCATTCCCGCGGTCAAAATTATTTAGAGTTCGAAAAACTTTCCTCTCATCAGAAGTTATGAAGAATAATAAGTCCTTAATAATTTTTACGTATGTTTATTAAGTAACTTGTGTCAGCGACTTCATTATTGTAGTAATCGTTTTGTTGTTTTGTAAGAACTACAGGTGGACAGACTTTTTTTAAATTGTAACCTTGCCCTCACTATTTAATCCTTTTACCTCAATCTTCTCTTTTCTTAAACTTTTTACCGATTTTAAGAAACGTTTGTTCATTACTGCTTTGCTCCAAAATAAAAGAGTACTATGCACTAGATTACACTCTCAAAAATTCTCTGTCTGACAATAAAAGTTTTGTCAAAATCGGTTCTACTATTACAGAGCTCGTACATACCAGACACATTCCAATTTTATTTACATGTATAGATTGTCTAGTAATGAATATTGTTAAAAATTGGTTTCTGTTACTGTGCTAGCAACTACAATAATAATTCCTGTTCTTATTTATTATTTAATCGTATGGCTAAATAGAGTATCTATCTTTTATTATCGTCGATTGATTGATAACTATATTTGTTGTTGCGAGATTCAATTTATGTGGAACAGTGCAGCGGCTAAACATTTGTTACTCTTTAGCACCCGGGGAGTACGTGCAGGGGAATGAGGGGATCAACACTTCCTTGCGAACGCTAGTGCTCCAAATAATTCCTATATGGTACTTACACTTACTGATATCTCATATAATAGTCTTTACATAGTAATCAATCAAAATCAAAAATATTTTATCCAATTTAGGCCCTCCGAAGGCACTTATGAACGTCAAAACTGCCACTGGTTCGGATAGACAACCCAGCCATCGAAAAGAACCGGTAAGAAACTCGATCGGGTTTATCTTTTTAACATACATATACCTGTCCATTATCAGCCAAATCATTGATAATTTAATTACTGATATAGAAATTATTAGTTTTATTTAATTTCACTACTATGTCGTCATATAAATATTTTAGAAAATTATCCACTTTTTACTACTTCTTTCTGGTGTCTTCTTCTGATTCCAAGAAATGAATAATACACAGTCATTTTTATTTATTATTATTTAGTTGTATTGCTTACATTTGGCTCATTTGGATGATTTTGCCGTATACTGGTCCGGTGTAGCATAGAGGTCATTAAGCTAAACGCATTAAAACGCCCCTGTATAATGGAATAACACTCGTCGCCTAGTTCGACAACTCTCTGTGGATGTCATCGCCAGTAATAATAATGAATGAATTTTAATTATATAATCAAATGCATGCTTTATTAATTTCTTGTGTTTTTTTACACGTAGAATGATTTCAGTACCTTCTAAGGTACTGTTAAGTTAGTATTCAAATCGAGACTGTCGTTTAACGGTATCGTATGGTTTTTACAATGTATATTGGTTGTGGTCCTTTAGAAGGATATATAAAAGAGTGATATTTGTTAGTATTTAGTTAGATATAAATAAAAATATCTAGCGTTTGACCACAATGTTACCTGGTATTGTGATCTAAAATACACTAAGTTTAAATGGGATTTGCTCTCAAGTTGACACCGGAACAAACCTATACGTATTTGAGAGTGGTAGTTAAAAACTTGCGTATTCGTTAATAATATTTCATTCTAATATTAAGCACCTACTTACTCGTATTGACAAAAATCCTATGTAAAAATCTGTCTATAAAACTTATGGGTATGTAAGTAGGTATCGATATCAAATATTTTCCCGTTCGTCCTTGGCCGTTCATTGTTGCGAGTCCATTGCTTCTTATATTTACGGCATCACATTATGTTTTATGTACGGTCGATCTATGGAACGAGAAATGGGAAAAATATTCCTTATAAACTAACGCGGTACGTTGGGTTTGTTCTCTTTTTATTATTTTTAATTTAAATACAAAGTTATTTGATTTTTGTTCTATATGATTCTAGATTTATTGTGGCCTTTGTTTATCAACTTTACGGTATTTATTAGACACAGTGCTGCCACTATAGACAAAAATAAGTCGAGGCAGTCATAAGAAACCCCAAAACAATGAAATAACCATGTTCTCTTTTGAATTTGGTAGGTAGTAGAGCCACGCTGAAGCTATTACTGGTGTCAGCATGACTGGGCCGGCTCGCTCGGGGTTGTACCACCGACCCACAAAAACTCCGACGTGAAGTAATAGTGCTTGCATTGTTGCGTTTCGTTAGGTCAGTGAGAGTGCCGGAGGCCCACCCATCTGTTTTCTTTGCGTCCTATGACAAAAAAAAAATTCTTTTGTAAATATTAATAACGCGAATGACAATATTTAAATCTTAGAATTTGTTTATTGAAATGGTTAACATTGGTGTGGTTTTCATATCTATTGGCACTCGGAGTAATAATTATATACATTTTTATAAAGTCTATTAATCAATCAAACGTATGATGAGCTACAAAATATCAATATTAAGTACATGTACACAGGTCCCTATATTACGCGTCGCTAGTCTGACGCAAGCCGTGCAAGCGCAATACGGCCGATTACGCTTACTAGCATGTAATTATAGATAAAGTTTTCACTTAAAAAACGGCTTGAAGTTAAAACAATAACAGTATGTGTAACATTGAATTTATAGAATTACATCTATTAAATTTTATAGCATAATTTGTTTGTTTGACTCTGACAAGTAACAAAACATATCCATACAATATATCACAACATTATACTCGAATGGAGATTCTTCGGCGGATATTATTTATTTAATTTTTGATGAAGCTGAGTTCAAATTATCGCTCATCGAAATTAATCACCATGGACGTGTGCGACATCTTAATTAAGCTTTTAGTTATGTTAATATAATAAATATCGTACACTCTCTCGATCAGTTTGGATAAAGTGAACGTTTTTAACGAATCATTATTACGTATGGGTTTTACAAGGGACGATTTTGACTCTGAATAAAATATTAAAATAAGTTTTACAGTATTGTCTACAATGGTGTCCTACAATATTGTCTCAAACTATGTCCTCATTCATATCAAGTTAAACTGTGGTTAAGCAGGTGTCAATAATATAATTATTAGATTAACCTATGTATTAGATTATATTTATCATGCTTTTAAATTCAGTAACGAAACCTTCAGCTGGATTAAAGTACATTTTGTAATAGTAAATAAACAAAATATATTTGCAGTATACTCAGTAGAATTTGTTAGGATAACAGAAATATGTTTGTCTACGATATAGTAAGAATATCGTATCGTAAGATCTAATCATCATCGTATCGATATCAGCCAATATTCAGGTAATGAGAGGTCGCTAATTAAATGTCGTCTGTCAAAACCGTCGCCGCGTCAAATTATATATGGATTCAAAATGGCGGACGGTGACGTCACACTGATGGTCGCCAAAAATTATGAAGTGCTCACATTGATGTGACGTAAGTGCAGTTTATTTTATATGCGATTAACAAAGTATATCTTCTATACTATAATAAAACTGTAGCAAGGTCAAATCTGTACATTAAATATTTTTTGAAAATTTTGATCGGGGTAGACTTTGTTATCGATATAGAAGCCAAAAATAATCTTTTTACAATTTTTGTCTGTCTGTCTGTCTGTCTGTCTGTCTTTCTGTCCCTGTGAACACGCATCACGCTGAAATTACTGAACCGATTTTAACGAAACTTGACACAGTAATAACTAATATTCCAAGGTTACATTTAGGATACTTTTTGTCCCATAAAACGCAAAAGGCTCTCCAGGAAAACGAAAAACAAAAAATTGTAGTTAACGTAACTAGACTTTTTTGCGACACCTTAGTACAAGAGCCAGCAACGTTGGAAAAACGAGAATTTTAGAAAAGCTGGTTCTTTAATATGAAGATATATTATGCCCTTCCAAACAGGATTCAGGATACGTGGTAGCCGGTTAACGTTGTGTTTTTTAATGCGCATCACACCTTTACAGGTAAACATTTTGATTTATAATTAATTTTAGGAAAAAAAAATCGGTTACATTTTAACACTATTAAAAACATGAGTTTATCACTGCCAGACAATTTTGTTATTGAAAATAATGTGCCCGATGATATTCTTTATAAATAAAATAATTCATTTCAAACCATTTTATTTTTTCCATTGCAAGCAACATATTTAATTTTATTAACAATTATGATATTGAGATTTCACCGTGAACACTGAAAAACAACGATAAACGTAAACATACGACTTGAGACTGACGTTATCTTGAACACGTGCATCTATAACAGGCGCTTCCACAATTATCGCTATCTTTATCATACATAAAATGGGGTAAACATATCAATGCAGTTGCAGAATTTAGCTCTAAGTTTCTAAACGTTTTCAAAGCATTAGCCGGTTTTAATGGGGTGTTCATCCATAACATTTAGTTCGTTTATACTTCAATATTACACGCAGTCGAATTGACTATGCGAGCTTTCTTTATGATAGTAGTGCTCAGGTTAACCTCTATAAACTTGAAAAAGTCCAAAACTAGGCCATGAGAATTATCGGGGGTTTCATTAAAAGTACTCCAATCTATGTTTATGGAAAGCGAATTGAGCATATGTCCGTTACATCTTAGGAGACAATATTTAGCTGGCAAAATTCTATTTAAATTTAAGTCATTCAAAAAAAACGAACTAACCAATGTATCAGAAGAACTGTCCACCCCTTTACAATCACTCTATTGGCGTAAAAGAAAAAGACCATTATTAGTTTCTATTTTTTCTCAATATAAAAATACTCCAATTCAAATAAGTATAAAACATGAAATGTTCACTGTACACACCTGGGTCGATAACATTGATTTGCACAATATAATTAAAATAAATGTAGATGGTATTTGAAAGCCAAAGCGTCAATATGATGTTCTTAAAATAAAAGATATTTGTCTTCAATATATAAATATATATTATCAAATTTTTTTTAAATATACACTGACGGATCTATAGCTGGGAATTATTTAGGAGCCGCATTTTTTGAGTCAAATTGCAAAACTTTTATGAAATTTCCAATTGATGAAAATATTTCAATTATGCAATTGCAGAGGCCTTCTCATCTGCGCAATCAACTGAGTCCATTAAGATTGTTATTTTATCCTATTCAAAAAGTGCTCTTCAACACGTAGCTCGATGTACCTCGACTTTTCGAGAAATACCGATAGCCTACACTATTTTGAAGCAATTACTAGATTTCAAAGCAAAGAACAAAGTAATTGTTTTACAATGGATCCCTTCTCATATAGGTATAACTGGGAATAAAAGATCTGATCTTTTAGCAAGAGAAGGATCCTCCGAAGGTGCTCCTATTAATATTTTAGCAACTTACTTGGATGTATGCTCAGTATTTAAAAATAGCTGTTACTCGCATTGGAAGGAATACTTTGATGAGGGTTCTAAAACAAAAGGAATATGGTACAGAACGATTCAGCCACATCCCTTACGGTCACCATGGATTGATGACAGTACGATTTGCCGTCGAGAAGCAATCACAGGAATGAGATTACTCTCAGGACACATCCCATGTAAAAAGTTCGCCTACCTGATGCGTAAAGTACTATCACCACTCTGCCAGAGTTGTGAGCTCATCGATGATGTGCACCACATCCTGGCAGAATGTGTTCGAAGCGAAGATATTAAATCTTGGCTTAATGCTTCTGGTTCGTTCCACACTGGTTTGTACAATTCGTTGTCTGACCCCATTTCGAAAGATGCTAAAGAATTGTACAAAATTAATATAAGCTATTGTTAAGTTTATTGTCATTCTTATTGTTATATAGTTGTATGTCATTTAGGCGATATAGTCGCGCAGGTGACTAAGCCTTCATTCAAAAAAAAAAAAAAAAATAATATTAAAATTACAGCTATCTTAACATGGTTAGAACATACTTATTTTATTTACAAAAAAATAGCATCGGGCAAATTATTGTTTATAACAAAAATGTCTGGCAATAATAATTTCATGTTTTAGTTAGAGGTTTCAAAGTTAGTAAAAAATAAAACATTCCAAAAATATATAAAAATCAATATGTTTGCCAGTAAAGGTGAGATATGCAGTAATAAACGCAATGTTTACCGGCAGCCAGGTAGCCCGCACGCTGTTCGGAAGAACATAAAGATATATAAAAAACTGTCTTATAGAAAATTTGTCGAAAGCGTTACTAGCTCTTAGACAAATAGTTACAGGCAAGTGACATTTGACGCGTCGTGCTCATATATTTTTAATATTTATATTTCTCTTCAATACAATGGAGTATGAAAAAGTTTTAATACAAGTGAAAAATAGTTATGATATCATTCAGTGTTTAATTTATCATTATTTATTTTATGAATATATTTTATCGTTTAATTTACAATTTAACTCATCAACTTTATATTTTATAATGTAAACTCTACTGACTGTATAGTAAACGTCTACAAAAAAGGGAAAGGAACTTCTTTAGAAACTGGGGGTCCATAGACCTCTAAAGCTTTTTTTCACATTATCGCCAATATATGTAGGTTAGTTTTTATTTTTTATTGAACTCAGTAGATGATGCTCCGAACGGGTTGTAGGCTTATTTTAAAAGATTTCTCACATACCATCTGGGTATATGTTTGAGTGAGTCCCTTGATAGTTTGGATTCACAATTGGAAACCGTAGGCGTGGGTGCAATAAGGTTTTAGGTATATTAAAATTTTTCGCGCTTAAAAATACAATTGACACCGGTGATAACCGTTTTGGTGCAGACGAAGTTGCACGGGTCAGCTAGTTTTCTAATAAATTTTATAACATAATACAAAGTCTGACGTACTAAGTTCAATATAAAAATCTGTCTATGTGCCATGTATTAATTTTGATGACTGAGCTTCAGAGTACAATTTCTATTTGTTTTATCAGAATCTGTTAAGTAGTC
Source organism: Antheraea yamamai (assembly GCA_036509395.1). NCBI lineage: Eukaryota > Metazoa > Arthropoda > Insecta > Lepidoptera > Saturniidae > Antheraea > Antheraea yamamai. The sequence goes on from AP028433.1 coordinate 1,159,228, forward strand.
ACGTACTTAAAGCTCGGGGATATACGAACGAATGAAAAAAAAGCTATAAAATTTCAATGCGAGAATATTTTTTACTCGTAGATATTTTATTGTTGCATTCTATAAGAGTATAGTTTGCGACCGCAGTACCTACGGTGAGTTCACAGACATTTACTCCACAAATCACTACGCCATTCATATTTCAACCGCTCGCGCGTCACGTTTGACAGATTTATGACGTTTTTGACATTTCTTTTACAACGTTCGCGTGAAGAAAACTGCAAATGTTGAGGAATTTTTGGTGGGATCTTAGTCTGTTGTGTAGTGAATTTTATGTTTATTCGTAATGTTGTGTCATTTGATTCTATATTTTTTAATACGGGTGTCATTTTACGTAGTACAGTCCGGTTATTATCGGTTATTTTAAGACACTTGTAATATTACTACTTGCTTAGAAATGGCAGTAATAATCTGTATTATTGGTGGCCAAAAATAAAATTTTAGAAAACTTGCAAAGTTTCTGAGACATACTAAATCTCAACAATGATTAATTTCGAAAAAGCGGTGACTCTTTTTTCTTTTTATATACCATATTATATAACGAATGTAAATAATACATTCAAAATTGTCTTATTATGTCAAGTTATCCTAACAAGAACTTTATTCTTGTTAGAGGTCATTTAAAGGTAGCTTGCTAAACTTGAAGTCTGAATTTCATTCTTTTATAGAAGAAAAAAAATCTTCAATTTCTTCTACCTATATCGCGGTTTCGGATGTATCTCAACGGAGAAGTTCTAAAATCCACCTTGAATGAGAAAAGTAATTCAAATTTTTTGCCGATAATATTGTGAGGAACTTAGTGTGATGTTTTTCGTTATCGTCTATATGATATAAATAATTGCCTGTCAATACATATGTAATGCTGTTTCTGTGACAATAAAAAAAAATACTGAGTACATAGCACTTATAAATGAGAAATAAAACAAAGTATTGTTTGTTGTATTTTTAATATAAGAAATAACGTATATATAAAGTATCAAGAGATATGGCTAAATTAAAGTTTTATTGTGTAATTGACATATTTTGTAAAGTTGCTCGTTACACGCTGCAAGCTGCACACTTTGCACATTACAAGTTGCAACCTACACGCCGCACGCCCTAAGCTGCAAGCTATACGGTGCATGTTGCACGCTGCACACCACATGCTTCTCTCCTATATTAAGTAAATTCATCCTAACTAATATTATAAATATTAGGTCTTTACCTATGAAATTGCCGTTTTGTATGAAAAAATTTAAACGAATTTTTTTCATGTATTTTTTATTTGTATTAATCGAAGTAATCACCCATGCAATCAATGCATCTTTGCCAACGCAGTGGCAGTTTATTGATGCCCTTCTTAAAAAGAAATTAGCTGGACGAGAGGCAACAAATTCTTCAAAGGCATTTTGTACTGCCTCTCGGGTATTGAATTTTTTTCCCGCCAAGGAGTTATCCAAATTCTGGAAAAAGTAGTAGTCTGTAGGCGCAAGGTTTGGTGAGTAGGGCGGATGACGGAGAACTTCCAACCCCAGTTCTTGCAACTTGGAGACCGTCTGCTGTGCAGTATGAGGTCACGCGTTGTCGTGCAGGAGCAGCGGAGACGAGCGATTGACCAATGCTGGTTGGAGATGTGCCAGCTTCTCCATCATTGTGTTCAGTTCTTCACAGTACACATCTGCAGTAATGCTCACCACGTTTGGTAAGAAGTTGTGATGAATCACACCGGCGCTAGACCACCAAACAGTGCCCATCACTTTTCTAGGGGTAAGTTTTCGTTTAGGGCATTGTTTAGGTGCTGAACCAGGATCCAACCAACTTGCAGAGCGCTTGCGGTTATCAAACAGAATCCATTTTTCATCGCAGGTAACAATGCGGTTCAAAATTCCTTCATTTGTGTGTCTGTTGAGCAGTGCAAGGCACGTCTCGACGCGTACTTCGCGCTGGCGATCATTGAGTTCGCGGGGCACCCATTTGTCAAGCTTTTTTACCTTGCCAATTTGACGCAAATGGACCAATATTGTTTTGACGCTAACGTCGAAAGCTGCTGCTAATTCAGCCGTAGATTATGTATCATCAGCTTCCACAATCGCCTTAAATTCGTCATTGTCGACCAAAGTCTTCGGACGACCGCGAGGTTCATTTTCAGGTCGAAATTCCCAGAACGGAAACGAGCAAACCAATAACAGGTGGTGCGTTGGT